>PVLA01009130.1:0-79341 GCA_004027455.1 Hydrochoerus hydrochaeris
TGCCCTTCGTGCCAGATCTTTCTTAACCAATACTTTTTTTTTTTCAGGTTTCAAATTCTGCTTTATTACTGACTTTAAACCATAACACTGACAACTGCAGAGCATGTGCCTCAGGTACCCAGAGGGGAGCCCTTTAGTTGCCTCACACTGCAGCAAGTAGTCCTGGGGTCTTTTCCCGAACCCCTATAACAAAGCCAGGTGACCTCCCCAACATTTTCCAGTCTTCACACATTTTCCGAAACCTGCCACTTATTTATTCTCCAGTGCTGAGAACAAGGCTTCTGTTAACTCTGCTAATGTGTTTTGGAAATGGTGGGCTCACCTATGTAAATCTGAAATTTGTCTGGGGCACCTTTCAAGATAGTGCTGCAAGACAGGAAGGGGGTGATCTGATCCTGCATTAGCCCTGCATGGAGGCTCCAGGTTTGTCCTCCCAGGAAAGCCCGACAGTGCCTGAAGTCTCACATCTACTGATTTACTCCCATTACTGAAACTCTGACCAACTTTGAACTTGTGTGAATTTTAACTGTGATTTGCTGTTCCTAGGTAGCCAAGGATAAACTCTAGCCCCTGGAGTTTCTGATCAGAATCCTTGATGTGATTTCAGACTGAGATACAGGCTCTGTCCTTTAGGGCCACCAGAGTCATCTTGGCTTCATTAAGTGGGTTTGAGAGTTAGTACCTGGCTCAAAAACACACAAACTTGGAGCCCAGGAGGTTTCCCAGTAAGTAGCTGCAGCTTTGGTCCCCTAGATCAGGGAGAACACCTTTCCAGTGTGCCAGACTTCCAGGGAGCCAGCTGGTAGCTCTGAACACGAGATGTTAAGTATAGCTATGAACCAGACAGGCAAAATTGTCTTGGATCTTAGAACTCCAGCACTCCAGCTCTGTAAATTGGGGTGGTCATGACCTCTCCATCTTGGGGTGCTCTATGTTTAATCAAGAGTTTAAAATTTGTAAGTGAAAAATTATAATTATACATTTTCATAATTTATATTGCTTAAAATTATGATTTGCATGCTAAGATGCAAACTTACACAATATTTTCTTTAGCCATCATAATGCTACTTAAGAGCACATGCTTTATAAAACAGAACTGGTCTCATCTGTGATCAGATGCAGAAATCCAGTCGTGAAATTAACCAATACTTTCAATTCAAAAGTACCACATATCAGCATCTTGCATTTTTTCATTATAAGAATACTTTCGTCTTTTCTAGAATATGGTACACCTAAAATAAACCAACCTGTGCTTTTTATTAATGCATTCTTTAACTTGGTATATGCTTGAGACTCATCCATGCTAATAAGTTTATTGAAACTTCCTTTTTGTGTTACTGAATAATACTGTATTGTATGGATATAATTTGCTCTTTTAATACTTCTCTCTGATGATGGACACTACATTGATTTACAACTCTTGAATATTATAAGTATACCCAGTCAGGTTAACATACATGCAAATGTTGAGTGTGTGTGTGCGCGTGTGTGTGTGTGTGTGTGCGCGCGCGCGCACATGCACTTTTTATTTACCTTGAGTAGAATTCCTGACGACTATGATTACTATTTGGGTCACTTTGTAAGAAACTGCTAAACTATGCTCTAATGAATTTAATCATTTTATCCTTACCAGACTACTCTGTTTCCTCATGAACATTTTGCATTTTTAGACATGTAAGGGAGCAGTCTGGAGAGATTTAGTTATGATAGTTAAGATAGTTATACAGCTAGTTCGTCTTAGTTCACTCAAAAGAAAGGTTTGTGTTAATACTGTTGGGACAAGATATCACGTCTCTATCTTGTACTCTGAACAACTACTGTGAAGACACCAATATGCAATGGGTTAATTATTGTGACTGTCCTACTATCCTATTTTGAAACTCTATTTCATTGTAATTTTTATCTTTTTTCTCCTTAACATGAAAAAAAGAAATTCAAGTGATACATTGAGCAGGAATTGATTTTATGGATGTCAGATTTGGGGCAGATGTTCCAGTCATGAGGTTATTGGTGCATAATCACTTTAAAGCTGTAGAACTACTTTACGTTTTATTCTGTGCTCAAGATGAACTTTTTTCTTCTTTCATTTTCTTTTTGAACATTACACTTTGGAGCCCCTCCAGTTTCCATGCTGACTGATAGAAACATGCACACCAGTTAGTAATTCATCAGCGATTACATCTGTTGATATTCCAGCTGTTCCTTATGGTATCTTCCTCCATCTGAATGTCAGAAACCAAGAATAAAATGACACCTGACAAACTTGCCAGCTCAGCACATCTGGAGGTGACGTGTTTCTGACTCAGGGAATGTGCATCAAACTGACAGGGTGAGAATGTGCCTGAGAAATTCGATCATCATAATTTGCAATTTTTAAAGGTTTTAAAAATAATTAGAAAAATTGATTTAAATGCATTAATTTTTAGATGATTACAACATTGCATTCTATTTTTAGATGATTACAACATTGCTTCCTTCCAATTCTGATCTCATTGAGGCAACTTAACCATCTTATACTCAGGAAAACTCTTACCATTTTAAAAACATCCCATGTTCTGACATCTCTGAAGTAAATACATTGAGTAATATTATTTTCTGATTCACATCTAATGTACTACCTTCAAGGAATGCTCAGTGTAGTTAACTGTCCAACACAAATACAGTGTTTGTCTAGGAGATCTAGATTGAAATATGTTCATGCATAAATTTCTTATTAATATTATTCCAGGTTTATACACACATACTTGATGATGCAAAGATAAAGTCTAAGTAATGTTGCTTTTTTTGCTTTCTCAGCTTCCCTTGTTTAGAGGTGGAGCAACTGGCCATAGCAAGATGACTGGTGATTTCTTTTTGCTTAGCTCTATCCTGTTGGGCTTTGCTCATGTTCAAAGTACATATTGGAGTTAGCAATCAATAATTATTCAAAATTTGAGCTAAAATTTGATTGTTCTCTTATACTCCACACACATGAAACAACATTCTCAACTGATTACTTATCAATTAAAGGAAACTGAGGCCTTGCTTTACAATTTGTGAAGAGCAAAGTGAACCTCTTCTAAGAAAAGCAGAAGAATACACTTCCCTCAGAAAAAGCATTTACAGGTACCTACAAAAAGTCTTTTACCATCATTTTAGTGTTTAACTTAGATTTCTCAATTTTAATCTAATTTCAGTGTTTGTTTTTACCCTGGCTGACACAAACCTTGGAAACAGAGATGCTAATTTACAGTTTTACCTCTTGGCTTATCTCCTCTTGTAGAATACACCAAAACCTATGTTCAACTCTGCAAACAGGGGTGTGTTTCTGCTCTTTTTGCTTTTCATTTTGTAAAGATTTTAAGTTCACAAAAAGTTGCAAAGTAGTAAATGTACCCTTCATCCAATTCCATCTGATGGTTTCTTCCTACAAAACTGTAATACAGTACCAAATCCAGGGGTGTGATGTGGGGGCAATATTTGAATACCTGTCAGAATGCCCATAATCCAGTGCCATTGTATCCCATGTGAACATTTATGTAAGTGTGTGGTCTGCATTTTTATGCGATGTGGAAGGGCAGGTTTTTTTAAGTTAAAATGTGAATGTTCACACATGAAAATCAGGGTTATCCCTTAAGATCATTACATTAAAAAATTGCATATTTCTCTCAAGTATGGATGTAGTCTTTCGAATGGCAGCAAAGCTCTCTTATTGTAAAACTGTGCTTTCAATGCAATCACAAAAATAAGTACATTAATAAATAAATTCACCTAGATAAATAATTCTGCTCAGAAATATTACAATATTCCCTTCTAAAGGATAACAACTTTCCCCAACTAAATCTTCAGTTCTTTTCTTACATGTTAAGACTGCTATTGTTGACCTCTCTCTCTGCAAACTATTTTGTCTCATGCTTCTCTGACATAGTAAGACACTCAGACAGGAAGTTCTTTGACATCCCATCAACCCATGTTCAATACAGAAACCAGCTACTTCCTGTCCACCGCAGCTCTTGTCTTTCACTTTCAACATTGGCCTTTCTAGGAGACAGACACATAAAGAGGACTTTCCTTTTGGTGAAGTATCTTGGCTCTGTCTCTTTCCTTGCCTGGTTGATCTTCTCTGTAAACTTTTCTTTCTGTTTCCTATCCACACTCAAGGCACTCTATTCTGTTTCATTAAAGATAGATTCTTCTGTTTGAAATTAAAAGGACATAATGGTTTTAATTGTAAAATGAAGTAATAGTAATCTATTACTTCATTTTATAGTAATCAAAATAGTAATCTATATGTCTGTGTATTAGTGCATATTTTTAGCAGTCACATAGCTAGCAGCTCTAGTTACATGGTACCATAGCATCAGAAGTAAAACATATATTCTGTGCTGCTCACAAGCTTGATCAAGAAGAAATAGTACTGGAGTCGCTCTTCATTAAACCCCATGGGTAGAATGTGTGGCTTCAACATGGATGACTGCACAAGTGTTCAGTCAATGTTTTATACCCAGCAAAGGAGGTTGATAAAGTCTCTGAGATGTTATTTTAAAAGTCAGGTTTCTTTTACTAATATTTGAACACACATATTCCTATGTGAAATATGCACTCCCAGTGTGTAAACACTTTAAGTATTATTTGAATGAATGTGTTTCACCATGCAGTTTGAATATTTTCATTGTGTCAGGAAGTTTCATGTATTTTAATATTTTGAATAACTGAAGACAGAAAACAGAATATTTGATTTGCATGAACTCACCCTGTGTTTATACTTTCCTAGAGTAAGTCTGCCTGTTTTAGTGACCCAATTAGAAATATGCTGAAATAATCAACCATAATTTTGAGGTTGAGGGGCCTATAAGGAATAGCTTATAGGAATGCTGATCCAATATTAGTGTTTGCCTTGAGAGTGCCCTCTAGTTCCCAGGCAAATGCTCTTCAAAATTTAAGATACCTCAGGCTAAAACCTGTTAAATCCATTGTCAGTTCATTTGCAAATTTTTCTCTCTCCCTAACCTGGAAATGTTTGAATTTGCTAATCCATTTAGTCAGCAGTTCACTGTGGAATTTTTGCTTAGCCTGGGCAGATTGAAAATTGTGTACTCTTTCCAAATTCCATTCTTTGACTTACACACCACGGTCCTTTTGCATTTAGTTCCTAGTAATATTTTGCATTTTTTCAGTTGGAGATGGGCCACCTGCTCTGTCTCTCTGGTAAAGTGAAACTTTCATTTAGAACATTCACTGACTTAACAGCCATTACCATTTTATCTGAACTCTGTTGTAATACAGCAGTGAAATTCCAGTTCAAATGAGCCCAAAGCCACCTATTTAGAGGTTCCTGGAGTATTGCTACAGTGTTGAGAATCATTTCTTCTCTAATTCCTCAGAGACATCATAATGAAGTCTTCTGGTTGGAATAGTGTGGAAAATCTATTTTGTGGTATTTGGAAAAGATAATTATTGCAGGTGTTAATGTGCACAAATAGAATTCAATTCCTATTGTCTCTAAGTCAGCAAAATATTAAGGAATAGACTGCATTAAAAATAATTCCCTCCTTTACAATCATCTATTGCAGCTGCTGAGTTAATGTTGCCTGTTAGCATTCCAAAGTAATTAGTGTTTTAATAAACGCGTGATACCTGGTAAGAGTTCATACTAACTCAGTTAATAAATGCTGTTTTTAAAAAATATATCCATGATGACTCCCATCAACGTTAATATATATGTTTTCCATTGTCTTATCATTTACTCATTTACTGAATTGCATGACATAATCTAATAATTCAGAAAAAAATGATTATAGCTCTGGGATATTGATAACATTAAATTTAGCATACTTTATGAAAAGGGGATTTTAAATGCACTTCAATTGAAAGGTAGGGAAAAATATTCCAATAATAGTAAGTAGTCATAATTTTATAAGGCAGAGTTGTCTTATCTTGATCTAATTATCTGTAGGTGAACAATAGAATAATTTCTTTAGACAATAAAGTATGACTATCTTTTTATTTGTCTCTACTTGTATTATGGCTCCTCTCTTCTCAGCAGAGAAGCAAATATCCTTTTTTTCACAGAATCATAGGATCATTTTACTCTGCTGCTCAAAAAGTGACACTATGTTCTATTTTGAATTAAAACCATGTCTTCAAATGTCCTACATGACCCATTTTGAAGTGACTGTTGCTATTCTCTGGACTCTCCTCATACTCCTCTATTCTTTATGGACTTTCGTCTGGTCTTAGAGCAATTGCATTTACTGTTTTCTGAGCTTGCAATGGTCCCTCCTACATTTACATAGCGATTCTTTCAAGCCCTTGAGTCTTTGCTCCACTCTTGGTGTCCTCTTTCTTGGAAATTAGACACCCACCATGCAAGGCCAATCTGTCTTTCATTCCTCTTTCTCCAGTTTGTTTCTATTACCCTTGTTATCTTTTAGCATATTCCATATTTAGTATCTTAGTTAATGATCAAGAATTTCTGAGCATTTATCCTAATTACTAGGTCATAAGTCAGCCCATGCAGTCCATGAAAATTTTTTATTTTTATTCTAATAATCTCATTTCTGTCATATCTGATGACCCAGATTTATATTACCAGCCCAGACCTCCTGTCAAATCCATGGTCCCACTTGCCTTATACACACCAAGATGCAATTCATGCTGTTTCTCTGAGGTAGGTTTTCCTCTCAGGACCCTTAACTTAATAAAAGGTACTTTCATCCACTTATTTGTGTAGCCACAGTCTGTGAATCATTACTGACTCTTCCTTCTCTCTGAACTCAACCCACTCTCATACCTAGGCATTTATCTCCCACTCCTTTTTCATTTCACTTCTGAGAGGTCAAATTTGAGCTCTATCCAGTTTTTGTAAATCTACTGATGGAAATCTGAATGCAGACCAGTGAATCCCAACTATTTCTGACCAGTTATTTCTATTTATGTCAAGCTTTTATAAAACATCTTTCAAAATGCTGAAATAAATTTATACATAAAAAAACAAAACTCACCCAAAATTTAAAAAAAATGAATATGAATTATATATGAAATTAAATTACATGACACTGACATATAGTTCAAAGTACATATATCAGGCATGTCTAGACCAGAAGTCCTAACAATAGGAGCAGAAGAATGTATCTCCACAAAGTCTGCAAACCTGACAGCTGTGAAGCTATACAGGTGCATCACATTGAATTTAAACAACACAAGCAACATTACCCTCGGTGGCATCATTTTCAAAGTAATCCAAGATTCTCTACCTAAATCAGAGCTAATCCCCTAACCCATATTGGATTGGGCCACTTGTATCAATCTGGTTGCTGCATGGAAATAACCAATGGAAGGAAGAGATAGATTAGATGGAAATATAAGTAAATAGATATAGATAGATAGGTAAAGAGATTTCATTTTAAAGGGTTGATTTCTGTGACTTTGTAGTCTGAATATCTGCCTTCAGCAAGCTGGGGAGTGAGAAGAGTCAGTGCTGTGGCTCCAGTCTGAAAGCCTCTTAGGACTGAAAAAGATTCACATGTTTCTGTGTATACATGAAGGCAGGAAAGAGCAGTGTATCAACCCAAAGCAGATGAGCAGGAGGAGTTTCCTCCTATCCAGATAATGGATAGCTTTCTATTCGACTCAGGATGTCAACTGGCCTGGTCATAATGGGGTGTGTGATAGAGTTTACTCAGTGTACCAGCTCAAATCTTAGTCTTATTGAAAGCACCCTTACAGCACACCTGTGTAACAATCAAATATCTGCACAACACCCAGACCAGTCACAGAAACACGTAACATTATCCATCATGCCATATATTATGTAAATCCCTTTCTTGCCATTTCTTTCTCTTAAGCACAGAAGTTCTGTGTCATTTTTATGGTTATGTTATCTAACCCCTGCTGCTTTTAAAACATGTTCCATCAAATCCCATATTGCTCCAAGTGTTTTAGTCACACCGATGTTTTTATTCTCAGATGTGCTTGGATTCTTTAAGGCACATCTTTCCCCCATTGTACTTTTCCCACCACACCAGTTTTGCAGCCTAAGTCTCAAAAATAGCCTATTTGTATAGAAGGCATGGTTGTTTCTTCTGGAAAGCTATTATTCTTTTGGAAGTTTTTACTTTAGACTTTTGTATAGTGCCAATATTAAATTTAAAAGATTTAATAAGTATAATATTAAAAACAATCAACCAATGTGTGTCAGTTACTGGATCAGTGTTCTAGAGGCCCTGATGTGATGCCGACAATCCATCAGCTGTTGGCTTGTAGTGTGGTCTGGGTTGGGACAGTCCATAGTTCACTTGAGAAGATGGTAAAATCGTCCAAGCAGAGGACAACAAAAGAATCACTATGGCCAGTGAAAGTGGCCATGATTATTTCATTATCATCGTTACTTACTGTCAGTTGCCTGCCGGTGTTTAGAGTGAAATGGAATTTACCTTCAAATTTTCATAGTACTTTCTATCAAACTTACTTTTGAAACAGCTTATTGTAATGCATCTAGCTTACCTATTCCTCTTCCTATACTCCCCATAATTACAATGCTACTCTAATTTGTAAGATTCTTTGATTTAACTTTCTACCACAAGATTGTAAACTCAGCAAAGACAAGGCCTTGCCTCTGTTTATGCTCCCAATGTAAGCTCAGTACTGTCCCCTGAATATATACGATCCATACTTAAAGCAATCAATTTGCACTGAAAGGATGAAAGTAAATTCCTTTCATACTGCTGGGATTCAGCACATTTTAGTTCCTTTTTATTTTCTTCCTACTTTGCTCAAGTGCAATGTACTATATCTACATTGATTTTAATCCATGCTTGTCAATAATTTTAAGCTATCTAAGAAGCTGGAAGTTTAAGAGCCATATCAAAATTACATAACAAATCACTTCATTTCCCTTTCTCATTTTAATGTGGCTAAAATACAACATGGAAGGAAAGACTTATTTTCTTCATATAATTGCTCCGATTTTCTTATCCTCTGAGGTCTGGGTAAACTCAGCCCAGATCTCTCTTCCTACTTCCCCTCACACACCATGACAGGGGCTGACCTGTGTCTGTCCCCCAGTGGCTCCTTCATGCAAGAAGAGAAAGCTACGCTTCTATGACTTAGGGGACTTAGATTTAAATAAGGAACAGGGAAAAAGCTACTAATGACCCTAATTATCAAATCAAAAACCAAAAGATGTACAAGGAAGAAAGTGTGTCTAAAGAACATTAGAAGAAATCATTATGCCTGGGACCAAATTGAATTATGGCACCACAATGTATAACAAGTGTTTATGATTAAGAGTCATGGCTGGTCTTTTAGTGTCATTTATACATTTTTTAAGTTTAAAATTTCCAAAACAAAAGCTGGATCTGCACTTTTCCTTGCAGTTATTGTCTTGTCTGTTCATTGTTCCATGCAGTTTATGCCTCTGTGAAATTAAATATAATTAGTGTATGGAAACTGAACAAAAGCCTAAATTCAAAGCACATTTTAGAAATCAAATTCATTAACATGGTTCACACACTCATGACCCCTGTGCTGTCAACTCTACCTCTCTGTGATTAAGCCTAAAAATACATTCAGATGAGATCATAAATAAGTAGAGTTAGAAAGCACTTTTCCCTTATTGGCCACTCACGTTCCCCACCCTTCTCCACAACACACCTCTCCCTCCCAGCCACACCTCTATTCCAAGCAAACCAGAGGACAGACATTGTTCCAGTCTTGTCCCAACAGAGGAGCATGCCTAGGGCCTCACAGATTTTTGGCTTTCCAAAACAAAATGCTAATAGTTTGTGAAAAAATAGATTTGAAAAAATACTGCAATACAAAATCAGAGCAACGATTTTAATCCCTACACTCAAGATATAAACTGTCAGAATGGAGATTGGGGAAAGACTCAGAAGAAAAAGAAAATCAGAAAATTTGTAAGAAATGTTTCTATACCTTACCCTCTTTCCCTGGCATTGGTTTGGAAATCTAAAAGCACAGGAAACATGTGTGATCCAGCCAGGGGACATTCTAGGAAGCTGACAGGTTCTGCACTGTATGGAGAAGATTTCTAGGGCGCCCTGGGAGACTAAAGATGTTTTAAAGGCCCTTTTCTCCCCCAAAGAGTGAGCTCTTTAAGAACTGCTTTATTGTGTACTCCAGAAAAATTAAACAAACATTTCAGATGCTTCCTAGGTAGATGATAGCAGGGAGCTGGTGGAGAGCTGCTCCCAGAGGACTCCTGCAGTCAGAAACAAGGAACACATCACCAGTTCCCTGGGAAGGCAGAAGTCCATGGAGTAGGTAGAAATAAGGCTCAGCAGATGCCAACCTGCTGTCACGATCAAGAACCAGATGTCCCCAACCCTGAAGCATGGCACCGTGACAGCTCCTGGAAAACAAACACTATGAAAAGAAAATGGCGGCAAAGAAATTAACTGTAGTTTGCAATTTCCACTCTCAGGACATAGGCACAGACTAGAAATTAAAATGCACAAAAATATTTCTTAGACCTCAGAGCTTTTGGAAGCCTGATTTCAAGCTTCAAGAGAATGTCATTAACCAATTCCTGCCTCAAACTGATATCTGTATGAAGCTATCAAGGTTTAGGAAGATTTTCACTTTAGTATGGTGAACCATCATAGTAGATAGTATAAATTTCTAAGAAAAAAAACCCAAAAAGTTTGAATTGTTAATATTTCACTTCCTACCACCAGTTCATTCAACTGTATTTGCTGAGGCTTGAGTCAGTTTACTACTGATGTAGACATGGATAGCCAGAGAATCCTGCCATCCCTAATTAAATTAAATTAGGTAATTCAATTCATGATATGAACATATTATAGATTAATTTTGTTTACTACATTAATTTAATTCTTAAAAATCTCCCTTTGTGCATAATGTTTTTAAATATAATTATAACTTTTTAAATACATTATTGGAGGTGTTCTGATCCAGTGGCAGGTTGTATTCTATGGTTCTACATTTATAGGGTTCTTTTTACAGAAGACAGCTTCCTTCCTGAATAAAGTTGAATGAATAACTCTTAAAATATGTCCCAAATGGGGACCAAGTAACAATCAGATGGGAGGAATAAATTATGGCTTCTACTGAACAATAAGGTGATTGTGCACAACCATAAAAAATGTACTGAATTTATAAAAAGTCAGAACAAAGAATTTTTGCAAGTGTTTACCACAAAGAAATAATGCACATTTGAGGGGATGGATGTGCTTACTAGCTTTGAATACTGCAGTGTATACTCCATGTACAAATCGCATCACTTGATTTACCTCGTTTGTCCAATTATCGTGTCATTTTGAAAGTCAACTATTCCATCCAAAGGTGTCTCTTCCACACGCATAAAATCAGTTTTCTAATCATGTATCTAGGTCAATGTTTCTCAGAGCATGTTTCCTGGAGCCATTGCTCAGAATCACATGGAGAAATCTACTTTGGTAAAGGCTCTGACAGCATCTCCCGGCCTTCAGAGGCCCAGCCACCATGCACTTTCCCAGCACACACATGGGCCTCCTTGGGCAGAACCACAGTGAGATGCATCTGTCACAGGGCGAATGGGCCTCTGGGATCCTGCCCATCTTGGGAAGGCAGAGATCCCTGGGCTAATCTGCAGCCAGGACAGCAGACTGCAGCCTGGGATCCCGTGTGCAAGCTCAACCCCACCAAGTTCACGGCCTGCTCTGTTTATAATCTCGGGCATATGCCTCATGCCTCGGTAGTGTTTGTTTATAAAGGGCCAAGGCTCGGTGTATTGTGCACCAAACTATCTACTGTAGAGTTTCTCAGGATAAATGAAATATGTCCACTTTGTCCCATCTGGATGTCGTTATTTTTTTTTTCCTTTTTTTTCTTTCCATGATCAGCCTTTTGGCAGTTTTCACTCCTCAGTTCTGCTTTTCTCTGTGCCCAGGGGAGATGAAGAGTTGAACTCTTGCCAAACTCAGAGGAGCACTGTGGGGGAAACTGCCGCTGAAAGGGTGCTTTCTTTAGGGCAGATTCTCCAAACCCAGAGCAGGAAGTAGAGGTTGTGGCTGTGATCTGGGTCGAGAATGCCATGAGATTGAGGCTCAAGGCTCCTGTGAGTCACAAAGTGTGGAAATGTTCTTAGCAGATGACAGTCAGGATGCAGGAGATTTGCTGACCAGCTGAGCCTGTGAAATTCCCCGCATGCAGCTTAGCTGAGCTGCAGGAGGAGGCCCTGGTCTCAAGCCATGAATTTATTCTCCTGGAGATAAAAACTGGTGGAGCTGTTCATTTGACACCTTGTTAATTTATGCTGCAACAAAAACAAGAACAAATAAAAGTCACTTGTATGAGATAACCAACGTGGCTTAAAATAATGCTGTAGGAGACAGAGGCCTGTTTCTCATTTGAGGTTGAGGGACTGGGGTGAAAGAGTAAAACCAAACAGTTCTCAACAAATCCCAGAGCCCCTGGGTTTATGTGTTTGCACATTAGTGAAAATTGTCTACAATCCCTTTTATTTTTTGATTAAAAAATAATGGTCTGTAATTGATACTTTTGGGTGAGACCTTAAACTTGATTTAAAATGCTTTGTTTTTTATGTCACTCTGTGTATATCTGTTCATATTTTTATTTGTGTTTACAGAATAAACTTTCACTTGTATTATAGAAATTCATTTTAAGTATGTAGAAATAAGAAATTAGGGAAAAATTATGATAACTAAGTGTTGTGTGATATTTAAAGTAAGACAGTAAATAAAGAATAGCCTTTAGGAATGTTAAGAATTTGCATAGTAGATTTTAGTTACCAGAATAACTTTATTGTGTTAATGTTTTTGCAATTAAACACATAAAACCTTGGTTTCAGAGCATAATTCATTCAAGAAACAAGGTTGTAGTCCGTGGCATTTGTATCTCAAAGTGAATTTCCCCATAAGAAATAATGGAAACTCAGATGATTTATTCCATGACCCAAAAAATTCATATAACAATGATTATAATAATGTAATACAGCACAAAATAATAAATAAAATTGAAAATGTAAAGAAAAATAAACAAATTTACCTTCACTTACCTTTGGAAACCTTCCTGGCTGGAGTGAGGAAGCCAAGAGAGAGAAGGGTTATTATGAAGGATGACTTTCACTAACAGAATCATTGCTATCTATTGGCTCAGTGGAGTCTTTTCCTTTTCCTGCAACTTTAGCAAGGAACTTATCCAATGACACTTGCTTTTGCCTCCTTTTGAGGAGTTCACAGAAATGTGACATTGCAAAACATCATGCACTAAGAGATAAAGAGGGAGAGAGAGAGTGAGGAACCATTGGCTCAGTTGTGACCATGTGACATTCTGCATCATATACTAATATTGCAAGACTTCATTCATTTAAGTTAAAATGTGTTAGAAATATTTGCTTGTCTTGTGGAACACTTGTAAAACGTTATTCACAACCCAAGGATGTATGAATTAATAAAACATGAAAAAAAATTTTGATGTATCATTACATATGAATTTACCACATCAAATAATAAAATACTTTATTCAAAACCAAACACAAAATTTTTCACTTGGAGCTTTGTTCTGATTATTATGTTGTTTCTATTTATCAAATCTTCCATTGGTACAAATTCCTCTGCCTACATCTATTATTGTTTAATCTATATTTATATCTACCTTTGTTGTATCTAATATGAATTTTATAGTATAATGTCCTGATTGACATTATTTCAAAAGGCTAGTTCTCCCTTCACATTTTCTGCTTACTAATTCATTTTATCTCCAGAATCAGATGGAATTTCATTTCCTGAAACAATCCCGAGGCCAGAACTATGCACAAATTCACAGCTATCTCTCTCTTCATAATCCTCTCTCTCCAATCCATTGGTGTTTAATATTGGTTAGTGCTTTTTAGCACTCTCCTGGAAGGCTTAAAAGTCCAAGAATGTTTTTGCCTTTTTCTAAATAATTCTGGCTCAGAAAGCCTGAGCTTTGGCCAAGGCATCTGCATGTTAAGTGACTTCCCAGTTGGTTTTGATACAGGTGTCCTGAAATCACACTTGGGGAAACAGTGCCTTCAGCCCTGGGATCTCATCACCAAGACTGAATGTACCCAAAGCTTTCCTATGGCACTCTTCGAATCTTTTCTCCAGGAATAAGAATTAGGAATCTACTTTCCCAGCTCTTCTTTCAAAGAACTGGGTATCTGCTCTAATTTATACTTTTAAAAACTCACATCAAAGAAACTCAGTTCTGTCAAATATGGCAAATGAAAGGTCTTTGCAGAAAACATTTTCTGTGAGTTCTGTAGTATAAGAGAGCACTTTTTCCTTGAAAATGCTCTCCAGATAGAAGCATAATTTTTAATTGAATTTCTTTCAATTGAAATTCTATAATCTTTAAACCAGACTTCTCCTGACCTCACAGAAACTAATGATGGATGAGCCGAATGTAGCAACCCTTAATAGTTTTTAAGTGTATGAGATAGCAGAAGGGAATAAAGGTTGTACCAGACATGTTATGATCAAATTCTAATTCCATTCAATCTGAGATCGCTAGGATTACTAGCTTCTTCCATAATAAAATTGTTTGCCTTTCATATGGACATGTATTTGGAACAGAAGAGGATTGTGACAAGAAAAAGAAAAAAAAGGGAGAAAAAAAAAGAAGAAAACCTCAACAGCTACCCTGTCTGCATTATTTTTATGCTTAAATCATGCTTAATTCTTAACTTACTAAACTGCTTTAAAAATCAAAACAGGTCTTCATGACCATGCTCTGGCCACCTGTGGGGTCACCATAAGATTATCTGTAATACGAGTAATCCAGCCCGTGCCGTCTAGCATATCCCTGAGATTTAGCTATCACTGGTGATGGAGAGAGAGAGTGAGTGAGAGCTGAAACATGTCACAGATGGGCTGTGTAAAGATCCTTAGCATTCTGGCTTTTTTCAATCTTCCAAAACAGATGAAGTTACTTGGTCGAGGAGGCTGCTGCAAGGCTAATGGAGTCTGTCTGCCTGGTGAGGCTTTTCCAGCTTCCTCTGTGAGAAAAACAGTGTCTCCTGGTTTCCTGAAAATGAATTTGTGAAGATAAATCACCACGCATACCACAGCTGACACTGTGCAGTGCTGTGCAGTGTAATGATTCTGTTTGTTAAGTAACACCTCTCTAATGAATGTACTAATTTCTAACTGAATAAGTGTAGTAGTCCTAGCTCTATTTGAGTTTCTAATTAAGAAAGGGGTGCTCTGACGTTTGATGAAACAAGAAGAGGAGAAATACACCATTTCTGGTGAGCTAAGGAGAAACAGAATGCAGAACCAAAAGAAAGGAAAGGTTTAGTATTTTTTTCTTTTTCTCTCTCTCTCTTCCTTCCTTCCTTCCTTCCTTCCTTCCTTCCTTCCTTCCTTCCTTCCTTCCTACCCTCCTCCCACTCTCTCTCTCTCTCTCTTTCTTTCTTTCTTTCTTTCTTTCTTTCTTTCTTTCTTTCTTTCTTTCTTTCTTTCTTTCTTTCTTTCTGGATCAAACTCATGACCTCACGCTTACCAGAAAACACTTGAGCCACTGAACTAAACCCTCAGCCTGGTTTAGTATTCTTAATGGCTTTACTTATTACTCACAAAGCCAATAGTCACTTATGGAGTGCTAACTGTGCATAAGGCACTGAAACAAGCACTAGAGGGAAAAAAATAAGAACCCTTGGTTTCTAATATTTCCATAAGAACTTGTGTGACTTCCTGAAGATTAAGACTAATACTTAAATTGTGGCAAAACTTTTGCAGCCATGTAAAAACGATGGTTGCAATCCAGCAAGTGAACAATTGACTCAAAACTTTGATTATTACAAAAATCACTGAGGTGGAGGGGGACTGACAGCAATAACTCTTTAACTACATGCAAAATCACATAAAAATTATGTCATTGGGTGAAAACAAATGTAAACTTTTGAAATTTAGGCCAGAGACCTTCTTTAAAGCAAATTATGACCCATCAATAATGGATTTTAATTAGAACATGCATAAACCTGTCAGCAACATGTTTAATGAGGAAACCCTTACAGAGTAATATTGAAATGTTCTTAATTTATTAAATTTATATTATTGCAGTGGGCATCTTTCCTATGAATGTATTTTGCTATACTACATTAAACAATTGAAAATTAAACAATTGAGTATTACTTATATTTGCATCATTCAGTGGAAAACAAATACTGGGTTTGTACGTGTTGTTTTGTGTTGGCTGTTACCAGCCTGTGATTATTACCAGAAACTATTCAGTTTTTAGCAGCCATGATTCATAAGGGAAAAGGTCCAGAGATTATTTTACATTGTTTTTGCTTCCAAAAATATGTACAAATAAAAAAGGAAAACAGGTGGAGGGAGACGTCATTTGTTTCTTTCTTTTTTTCATCATTTGTTTCTGATTTAAGAAAACACAATCGATGTAGGTAGGAAAAGCACCGGGTGGATATGCTGTTCGAGACTGGTTACCTACAGGGCAAAGAGAAGAGGAATGCTGCAGAGAAGACAAATAGAGTTGGCATCATTTATAACAACTCAGACTCCAGCTATTATATTGTTTGCTTGAGATTGTGTTGAATCAGAGAGCAATCTGACCCTAAAGAACAGGCACATATTAGATGTCTAATAAATCTTTATTGGGCCGAAATAAAAATGTATATGCAGAAAATGTCAGATTCGCTGTAAACTAAAAAGTCAACTCAATCCAACTGGTCTTCCAGAGGAGCCAGGGAGCAACTTGCTATTCATGCAGAGTGGTAGGCCACAGGTAGGAATGCTATTTATGGCAGAAAAGAATTATATTTTTTAATTTCCATTTGCAGGAAAAACTAAACATGTAACTGCATTCACAACACAGCATTTCCATAACTATGAATGGCACACAGTAGGGAAAACAGAAATGTCTTCACATTTCCCTTGTTCAATAAAGTTGCTCCCTTCACCAACAAACATTTTTAAATGCTCTTTGGGTACAAGAAAATGCTAACCCAGAAGTGTATCACGCCCATAGAAACCAGGGCAAGTTTGAATTCAGAAACTGAAATCTCTGAGTTAGCATAAGTAAGAATTGGGCATTACCGATTGTGATTTAATTTGGTGGTATTCAGCACCTAACTGTACCCTCCTTGAATGACCTTAATTAACAGCCACACAATTTAATCCAAAAGCTGAATCCTGCAGTTAATCCTGGGAAGACAAAGATACAAAAGGCTAGAAATGGAAAAGTATCAACTGCAGAACTTCAAGTTTAATGCTACACTTTAAAAAAATAAAAAGAAAAGAAAAGAAATGAAAAAATCCTCAAATTTAAAAAGGTTCAGAAAATATTTAATAGGGAAGTGTCATTGTCCAAATATTTTCAGAAAAAAATAAGTGAATACTATACAGGATTTGAGTGTATATTTTCAACGCAAAGAGATATAAAGTGCCAGCCAAAGCTTATTGAGTGTATTAACATCAGAAAATGTTACTTGCATGTTTTAAAAGAATGTGTTAAAAAATATCAGATTTTTTTATTAAAAGTTTTTCACTAAGAACTCTCTGTCTGAAATGGTGGTATTTGAAGATATAAAAGCTGAAGAATGCCAGTTGGTTTTTCCAAGTGAAATGTGGAACCAGCTTTAAATGTTTGTGCATTCCCATAAAATGTGTATGCACACTCCTACAAACCATAGCTCAGACAATCGATTGAAAACTGTAAGAGCACAGAATGGTACCCACTCTTTCTGAACAGATATTTTATAACTTAGAACCTGAATGAATATATAAAAGGAAATTGATTCCAATGCCCCATCTCAAAAATGAAAAACATATTTCAGTTTCAAACTGCAAGTTTTTGAATATATTGACAAAACAGTTACTATCATAAATGTACCAGAAATGAAATTAATCTTATTTTCCCCAAAATGTTTGCATTGAGTTCAGGTAATACAGTGATAGAATCCATTGTAAGTGAAGGTATCCATTCCTGCCATCCACTTATGTATTTTGATATTGGAGGAAGGAGTAGAAAAGATACTTTAATGAAATGTGTAATTTCATCAATAAAGTTTCTGTCATCAATATTGACCATGTATGTCTTATTCTAACCATAAAAGTGAAGTAAAACAAGAAAAGAGGACAAAGTGTCCTGGATTCTGGTTTGGGGATTGTCTACTTTCAATATACATACTTTTCCTTTTGAGTGACAGCTGATATCCCATACATTTCTTTCAATACAAAGTATAGATTCTCCTTGTGAACTTATGAAAAGGAGAAGTGGAGAATTAACTCATTAATTTTTTAAAGCATAGTTCAGTGTTCTTCAATGGAAGTAGAATAGCCCCAAAACCATTATCTTTGGTAGGCCATATAGGTGCTTTTTACATCTATGTGATCATAGACAATTGTAATAGGGAAAAAATACTGTTTTGTCATTTACATAATGTGTACAATGATGTTCAGATTGTAGATCTATGATGATGAGAATTTTGATAATACATTTCTTAAAAACAGATGCAGATATATAATATAATATACATGTGCATCTATTTAGATATATAATTTTGATAATACACTTCTATAAACATTTTGACAATATATTTTAAGATATATATCTGCATGTTTTTCAAAAATGTATTATCAAAATTATATACATACATATACAATTTTGTATAAAATGTGCTCAACAAAAAGAATCTATCATCTAAGTACATTACCTTTTATTGTATGGTTCTCATGCATCAACTCCTATTTCCCATCAACTTATAAGATTCAGAATACAAGTAATGATATAAAATAAGTAAATATACACTATATACACACTATGTGAACTATGAAATTTAGATATTGAACTGTCACAGCTTCTTGACAATACTTTGGAGATCTCATTATCATAAAAGTTTTATTCATGTAAAATTGCTTTTATTTATTTTGTGTAAACCCAAGAGTAAGTTTTAATAAGATAATAGAAAATCAAAAATATTAAGAAGATGAATCATCTTCTATTTAAAATTCTATTTTATTGTAAAAGTGTCTACACCATGGGAGGAAATCTAAATCACACATATATGCCAGCTAGAAGATAATAAGCATAATTCCAGTCTGGACAAGATGACACAATTGTTTCTGTTTTTGTTTTTCCTCTTCACTAAAATGATGAAAATGGTGCCGCAAAAGTAGACCAAAAGAGCCACTCAAGCAGCTGTAAGAAGGAGAAAGCGGTTTGGGACACTGACAGTTTTGGAGGGACACCCAGAATCAGCATAGCCAGTCCCTGACTCAGCAAAACAAGGCTGCTCAGCTGGGCTTATTTTCCCTCACCAGTGAATGGGCATCCATATGCCCTTCCCCAGAGAGCCCAGTGACATTGGCCAAAAACCTCAACTGAAAGTTCTACAGAGCCCTAGCAGCCAGAGATGCAGGGTTCTTCTCCACTGAGGCTGACTCACCTTTCTCACCAGATACAATAGACCTAGACATACCACTGACATGGAAGAGAGACTATAGAAAAACAGTGTCATTCACTAAAGCCTCTGACTCTCTTCCCTTACCCAGAAACACAAGGGCAGGTGGGTGAACTGACAGCCAAAAACATGTAGCCTGGTCCCCAAAACCCTGCCCAGAGACACTGGGACACACAGCTTAGGAAGAGTCTTACTATTTTTCTACATCATGAAACACTGAGTAACCAGACCTGGCAAATTCCTACCCACCCACACAAATAACTCTAGCAACCCCAGCATGGACCAGGAGGAGACCCAAGGCACATTTAAACCACATGACGTTTCAATATATTGCCATGGTGCATGTAGTTTTCTATATGTAGATT
Source organism: Hydrochoerus hydrochaeris (assembly GCA_004027455.1). Lineage (NCBI taxonomy): Eukaryota > Metazoa > Chordata > Mammalia > Rodentia > Hydrochaeridae > Hydrochoerus > Hydrochoerus hydrochaeris. Next base: position 19,774 of record PVLA01009130.1, read on the forward strand.
CTGTGTGTAGGTCTCAATAAATTCCATTGTCATATTCAGTAAATTATCTCCTATTCCCAATTTGCTAAGTTTTTACATGAATCAAAATATAATTCATTATACTAAACACTTTATCTGTATTGAATAGTTATGACTTTAAGTTTTAAAATGATTATTGATATGTATTGACTAATTAATTATTTCAAAATATAATTCATTATACTAAACACTATATCTGTATTGAATACAGTTATGACTTTAAGTTTTAAAATGATTATTGATATGTATTGACTAATTAATTGATTATTTCAAAATATAATTCATTATACTAAACACTTTATCTGTATTGAATACAGTTATGACTTTAAGTTTTAAAATGATTATTGATATGTATTGACTAATTAATTGATTATTCTATAAATTGAGCTCTGAGCCTGGTATATGCTGGGCAAGTACAATATCACTGAATTCCACCCTCACCCATTTTCTTAATTTTAAGGCAAGATCTTTTCCAGAGTGGCTTCAAACTTTGGATTTTCTGGCCTCTACCTCCCAAGTAGATAGGATTACAGGAGTGTGCCACCATGCCTAGCTTGATTATTTGTATTTTAAAAGGGTGATCTAACTACTTTAAATTCCCTTTGTTCATGGAGTGTTAAGCTTATGTAATTATGTCCTGAGGCAAATGCAGTTTGTTCAGGATTTTTCTATGTGTGAGTGTGATGGAAGTGACTTGAAAATTTCCATCTCCATCCTTGGCAGAGTTTATCATTAAGGTTACGATAACAAATCTAATTGGGAAAGGCACCTTCTTTTTCAGTATTCTGGCAAGTTTACGTAACATTACAATTACTTTTATTTATTTGTTTTGAATGCATTCATAAGACAAGCTAATCATGGAATTTTATTTTCAAGAAGACTTTATAACTATACTAAATCTGCCTTGTATAAAATCATATATAAAATAACTTAAGCTTCTCAATCTTCTCAAGTCAGTTATATGGGTCTTACACTTTGTTTTTATTTCAAGTTTTCACGTTCATTTTCATAAGCATTTTTATTATCCTAGTGTTGAGGTTTGGACCATAAATTTCCCCCAAGGGCCACATGCTTAAAGCTTTACTCCAGCCTGTGAACAGTTGGGAGTTACTGGAATATTTTAATGGTCAGGTATAATGGGAAGAAGTTAGATGATTGGGGAAGGTACTTGAAGGGAACACTGGGACATCTGTCTGTCTCTGTGCTTCCCTGCCACCATCAGGTAAGTAGTTTCCCCCACTAGCAGGTCCTACCAAGATGTTCTCTGTCCCCAGGGCCCAAAGGCAATAGAGCCAAGGGGCAAGGGACTGACACCTCTGAAACCATGAGCATAATGAACCTTCCTTCCTTGTAAGTTGTTTATAGCAAACATTTTGTCACGGTGACAGAAATCTAACTCACATATGTGGTTATCTTTAAAAGCTACAGTATCTATAGTAATCCTCTTTATTTCACTCCTTATCTTTGTTATAAATGGATTTGCTCTCTTTTTCTTAATCTCACTAGCACTATATTGATTTTACTAGCTTTTTTAAAGTATAAATTTTTGTTCTTTCTCCTTCAACTCTCTGAGAGTTTCCTGTACTTTTATTTCTCTTGTTTTAAGAACAATGGAGAGCTATTAATTTCAAATATTTCTCTTCTAAAATGACTGAAGATTATACATTTTTCTCTAAGTACTGACTTACTGATATCTCCAAAATTTATAATAAGCAATAGTTTTGTAACATAGTTAAGTATTTTTACCTTTGCTTCAAGATTTCTTTGCAGAGAACATTTTCTAAGTATATAGATGTTTTAACCTGTTTTAAAGATCATCTTAGTTTCTATGTGATCAAAGAACACGATCCATATTGCAAAAGTCTTGACTTTGTTGAAATGTTTCTTATGGCACAAAATCTGGTCAACTTTTATAAATGCTGCACTTGGGTAAAAAATTATACTTTCCATTATTGGAAACATTAGAGAAAGCACTAATTATCTTATTTGTTATTATGTAGACTGCAAAACCAAAATCATTATTGATGTTTCAAATTAAGAATGGTTTATTTAATAAAATCTTTGTTCCAACAGCATTGGAATAGAAAAAGGAACTAAAAGGAAAAGAAGATATTACCCAAAATTAAGAAGCTTGAAATTTTGCTCTTCTCTCTCTCTGTCTTGGAGGTTAGAGGCTGGTGAGCTGCTTAATATGAGCCCTTTTGGTATCATTGCTATGTTGTAATAGTACTGCCAATGCCTCTGCAAACAATGGTGGCCTTAAATTAGTAGAGTTACTTACCATGTCTCACTGCTACATCATCTGAACAAGACCTACTTTTACCATTTGTCTTAGTTCCAAGAAAGCCTTTACAAACCAAAAACTTCTCTCACTTGCTTTCTCTCGCTGGTTGGCGCTAATTCCAGAGTCAGGAACTGTGGTACTTCCCACTTTTACCTTTGCCTGTAGAGTATGTCGGGACCTACATGATTCCAATAGGCATAGATTTAATTTTTGCATATCACATTGTATTCCTTTGGATTCTTGAACCTGTCAATTTTAACTTTTAACCTATTCAGAAAGTCCTCAGTGCTTATTGCTTTAAATAATGACACTGCTCCATTTTCCCTCTGTTGATCTTCTTGGAATATATATGTATATACGCATGTACATATTATATATGTAATTATATATATATATGTATATCTGTTTATCACCTATTTATCTATTTGTTATCATCTGTCACCTGTGTATCTATTATATTGGCAATAGCTTCCTTAGAAACACCTTTTACATTAATGATTCTTCCTGAATTGTTTCCACTGCAGTAGCTTATTTTGAAATTTCTTTTCTTTTCCATCTCTGGTAGTGCTATTTAATGATTTCAGACCCTTCTATCTATTCTTTAGAGACTCTTCTCAAACTATTCCAAAATCATGCTCATAAATACAAAAAAGACAGTTGACTCATATTTTGTGTTTCATAACATTTCTGACTTATGTGTGTCTGCGTTCTGTTGTACTGCTAGTTCCCTGTTATGGTGTATTCTTTCCTTATAAACTGTAATCACTTTGTTCACTGAGCAAATTGTACTGATAAATATATGATTTATTTGAAGTCCTGCAGAAAACTTGTGTGCTTGTTTTTTCTAGGTTTCCTTCCAAGTTTCTGGTGTTACTTGCACTAAATCACTGGCTGGAAATTGCAGATTACATAAATACGAATGAGCCCTTTCACAAACATAGATAAAACTAACATTGTTGTTTCACTTTCTCCTTGATATTCAACATTCATTTAGTAGCTTAAGTTTTTCTTAATCTCTTGTCATCTTATTAACACTTATAAGATGATGCAGTATGTGTTTATCCAGTAGATTTAACAACTCATAAAAGATTATTACTCAGAATCTACTGAAATCCTTTTCTTAATTAAGGGAAAAGTCACTGTCTTAGAATTTGTTGTCATTTTATCATTTACATGTAACTGAAATGAAAAGACCATATTTGAACTTGCAAAAAGTTTGTAAATGAGGACATGTAAGGCAGGAGTACTATTTTCTGTAGTTAACACTGACACCTGGATTAGTACAATCTGCTGATTTGTGCTATTAATTCATTTTCATTGATTCATCAAACAATCTTGAGCAAATGTGTAATCAGTAAAATATTTCAACTGTGATCCCAAGGGTATAATTAAGTATAATATGGGTGAATCTAGTTAGAGAAGTTAAGAATCACTTCTCTTATATCACTTGTTACATTTAAAACTCATCCAAACCCTGTATATTCTGCTCCAAATTATACCTCCGTATTTTTACTTCTTTCTATTCCAACCAGTACTTGAATTCCAAGTAACAATCACCTCTCCTTGAAGTTATACAATAGGCTTCTGCTAGACTTATTATTTCAATATGCTATAATTAATTCAAATTTCTGAATAGAAGATAAAAAGAATTTAATATCATTAAATATGTATACTTCTGCTTCAATACTTTAGAAAAATAACATTTAGAATGTACCATTGTCCCTGAAATTAATAGTAATAGAAAGCACAAAAGATAAAGAGGGGAAAATAAAACCATATAGGAAGCAGATAAATTCAAAAAACATGACAGAAAACAGTGTCAGTAATATAAAAGGCAGCATGAGTAAAATGAATTTTTAGCTATAAATTCATCTAGCACACATATAATTCTTCCTTCAGAACAAAAAACTGAAAAGTGGAATCAAATTCTATTCTTTGCCATAATAAATTTTTTTTTCAAAACTAAGTAATACATGAATCTTCAAATTGCAGTATTACACTATTTGCTAAGAGCAAATTGATATAGAATAATTAGTGCTATGTCAAGTTCTTATAGAAAAACTATATTTTAAGGTAAATAAATATCTCTTTGGTGATCCAGACATGAAAACCAAGGTCTCAACAAGAAGAAACAACAAGGTTACCCTCAGTCCTCTCCATAGGAATATTAAATGATAAAGTAGAGTGAAACAATCAATAAATACATGTTGGTTGGGGAAAGAATGTGGGAGGAAAGATGTCTTCATACACAGCTAAATGGATGTTGCTATACAAGGTGACAGAGGCATTTGAAAAGCATAGAACCACCCAAAAGACAGCACCAATGATCCTGGCAAAAGCAAAGGTGGAAGGAGTATTGTCAGCGTTGTAATTTAACCAACTAAGAAATGATTAGGACGTTGTGAAAGAAATAACTAATGACAAACATCAAGTTCATCTAAAAGTAGAACTAAGGAGAGTTAACTGGGTAAAGTGGTTTGTAAGAGGAGCTCGGGATTTAGCTCTGTGGTGTAAATGCTCACCTGGCAAGTGCAAAGTCATGAGTTCAATCCCCAGTACCAAAAAGAGAAAAAAAAAAAAAAAAAAAAAAAAAAAAAAAAAGAAAGAAAGAAAAAGAGAATACTGATGTTATGGACTGTTACAAACTGGTGGTTTGTTTTGTGTTGCTTTGGTTTTTGTTTTGTTTTGTTTTTTTGGTACCGGGGATTGAACTCATGACCACACACTTGCCAGGCTGATGCTTATGCCGCTGAGCTAAATCTTGGGCCCCAAACTTTTATACTTCATTATCAAATAGAGAAATGATCATAAAGAGACTGGTAGAAAGGTAAAAGGAGGTTACAGACTTTCACTGCTTTTCACTTATAAATATTTTATAATTTTGATTATTTGTTTCTAACATAGATTATTTTGGTGTGGTTAACTATGTTTTGTTTTGGGGTTTTTAAACTTTATTGCTAAATAAATATTTTACTGAAATATGAACAAAATTTGTCACAATACTGTATTATTATATTACCAAATTATTGCAATATGAACAGTAATATAAAAAATTCAGGGCATAGAAAAAGGGGACTCAAACATTCTCCCTATTTCTCAACTACAGATATTTGTAATTTTTAATTCTTTCATTTTAAATCAAGTTATGTATTTTTACCATTGTAGTTGCCATCACTGTGTTTCTTGTTATGTTGGCTATCTTTTGCTTTCTGATTTTAAAATTACTACTTTTTGGCAGAGAAATATAGCTTTGGCTAATATCTCTGAATTTGGAAATAAACTCAAACACATCTGTGCCATCTCTTGCCACTTTCTGAAGCAGCTCCAGAAGTCCCTTTTGGTGTCTTTAGTAAGCCTGATCAAAAATATAGTGAATGCTCCTTCCAAGTGCCATCCATTCAAGGGAAAGATGGGCTGGTAAAAAACACTCTGCCCTCATCCATCTTACTCACTGGATCTTGCACCATGTGACTGCTGGCTCTTCCCAGAACTCAAAACAACAGTGAAAAGTAAACATTTCAGATGGCTTCTGGACATGGAGGCAGACACAGCATTGCACTGCTTAAATACACTGCTTAAGAATGTGGCAAGGATAGAACAAGGGCGCTTGAATGAGAGAAAGCACTTTGAGAGGATTAATGTCAATGTACATTTTACCGCAATAACACTTTAAAATTTCAACATTAACCATGTCTTTCCATTACCCTACATATCCCTCTGTCTCTGTATACATGTTTATATACAACACTCCATGTGTGCATCTATTCCAGCATGGGAAAATGTGAAACTCATACACGCAAAACAAACTTTCAGATGCTTCATACCTCATTGGTGTGTATTTACACTATTTCCAGTTTGGACCACAAAAGTTAACCTTATTCTAATAATTAGCTCTTTCTGTACTACATTTCCACAGCATGTTGAGGTAGTTTGGTTAAAAGGATATATTTTTAGCTTATAGTAAATATTATCCATTGACGTTTAGAAGAACTGTGATGTTTCATATTTAATGCATTTGCTGCTAAACTGCCCTTTTGCCCACAATCCTGATATATAAAAACAAGATAGATATAGATATAGATATATAGATATAGATATATAGTGATCTCGTTTTAATTTGTATCTGTCTGTATTTCTCCTACTACTAGAGAATTTGAGTATATGTTTATTTTCCTTCTTTATGCTATTTATAAATCATAGAAAAATACATAAAAATGCATATTAATGGAATGCCTTGATATTTTTATACATCCAAACTATGTAATATATGTTAGGTTAAATTGACTGTATGTTTGCTGAAATATTTATTATTTCTTCATGGTGAAAAGTTTCAAAGTTCTTCCTTTCAGCCTTTTGAAACGTACAATACTGTGTCACTATTTATAGTCACTCCAACAAGAGCACACCAGATCCCCTCTTCCTAGCAAACTAACTTAGTACCAGTGACTAACCCTTCCTGTCTGTTCTCACCCTTTGGCAACCTCCACTCTACTCAGCTTCCATGAGTTTTTTTTTTTTTCAGATTCCACATATGAATGAGATCAGGTGGTAACTGAAGGTTCTGTGTTTGGGTTTTTTTTAACATAACAGCAATCTCTGATCCTATCCATGGATTTGTGCATTTATTTTCCATAAAGTTTTAATACTCTGTAAATTTTTATGGCACATTTTTATTCAAATTTTACTGAGTTATTTGTTTTTATCTAAGAATTCATTCTGTATAATATTAACTCTTCATTTTAAGCCTGCAGATTAAAAAGATTTACACATCAGTCATTATCCATTAACCTTATTAAATATTTTCCACATAAAGTTTTTTATTTATATGCAATAAGCTATATTTATTTGAAATATTTTCCAGTCTTCTGGAACTAATTATATGGTTACCCAATCATATATATATATATATATATATATATATATATACACACACATAGCCTAAATTTTCAGAATTGTTCATTAGTTTCTTTTTTTCATTAGGATTTAGTCTGTCTGAAATATACTTTTTCTATATAAGATGGGGTTCAATTTTAGCTGAAGATATGTAAATGATAGAGCATTTGCCTAGCACACATGATACCTTGGTTTCAATTCTCTGTACTTAAAATAAAAGGTTGAGTTCTATTTTTATTACCTCCTAGAGAGTTGGCCAGTTTACCTGAGAGTTTTAAATATTCATCTTTTTCTCAGCTAACTAATTATCTCTTTGCTCTGGATTAAATATTTAACAACTGGAATGTTCAGTCTATTTCTATTTAACCTATCTGCCTATTCCTATACCAATAACATTTATTTCATTAGGATGACAATGCAGTCTGTCTAATAATTTGGGCATATTTCCTTTCAGAAATTTTTTTTCTGAAGTCACATTCAAATTCCCTTAAAAGTTGGAAACCTATAGATAGACAGATAAACAGATAGATGATAGATAGATTGATTGATATTTTGTGTAAAATTAAATCTCTTGTGAGAAAATGGGATATGTCTAATACTGTCATTTAATAAGGTTTATCATTTTCTTTCTCTAGTTATACATCTATATTCCTATTATATTGCATTTCTTAGAATGTTGTTTTTATTGTTCTTTTGATATTGTTGTAAATTGAATAAATTTACCATTTCCATCTCTACCAGGTATTTTTAAGTTTTTTTTTAAAAAAAACCTTTGATTAAAATGCCCAGGTAACAATAAATATAAAAATTTTAAAGCAAGAATCTTTTGATGTTTATCCATTTTTAAATTGTATCCTCAGCTAAAGCAATTATATTTACCAAAGACTGGTGGTGTTTCATTTTCTTATTTTGCTGCTGATATTTAAATCTTAAAGAGATATTAATAACAGTATTAGTGGAAAATCTTCATTGCTTATTTTCAATTTTTATAATTGATGACATGATTTACCATATATTTGGCAAATAACCTGTGCTCCATTTAGGTATTTTACTTTCATTCTTAAAGTTTTTAGAGGTCCAAATGGAACTGGCTATGAAATTTTACTGAATAATTTTTAGCATTTATTAACCTTTTTGATTCAGTAATAAAATACATTCACAGATATCCCTATAAAAATTATCCTTTAAATCCTGATGTGAATCTTGATTAGCCAAATTCTTGCTATCAATCTTGATTGCTGCATTACTAGATGGTACTTATCAGGTTATTTACAAGTTTTACTTTATTATTGATATTTGTTAAAAGATTTGTGTTTTTCAGCATCTTTATCAGGTGTTAGCATCAAAGCAATTTTTATTTCATAAAAGAAAAATGAGAGACAGATACTCTCTACAGGCTTTCATAAATTTTATTTTTTGTTACTAAGGACCAAACTCATGACCTCACCCTTGACAGGCAGTGCTTGTGCCACTGAGCTGTATTCCCGGCCTACTAAAAACCGTTTTTTAGGCTTTCACAATTGAAATAATATTGGGTTTTTGTCTATATTTAAATATCGTATAGTATTTCAAGCTCCACTGTTATTTTATCTTTATTTGTTTGGTTTTTGTGAGAACTTTTGCATTACAGAACTATGACATTTTCAAGCTGTTATCTATTCTCTGAAATTGATTTTGTTCAGTTTTTTGCTGTGTGTGTGTGTAACAAGAATTGAACTCAGAACCTTGCGCTTGCCAGGTAGGTGCTTATGCCAGTGAGCCATATCCCTGGCCCCTACTTTGTCATTTCCGATGCAGTGATTGTTGAGGTAGAATTTTCTTTGAGTTACACTATCTTTTCTTTCTGTGGTTACATCTCCTTCTTCACACTTAATGCTAAGTTTTTAATCTGTCCACTTTTATCCTTCAATCAGACTTCCAAAGCAGTTGTATATTTTACTGCTTTTATCCCAGAGGATAAGTTATTTAACCTTTAAGACTTTTGATATTTCTGTTTCAGTAATTTAAATTTAGCTGTATTTCTTTCTACTTCTTGCATTTGTATATTATTTTCTTTTAAAATGGATATTGATTTCTTTCTCTTCTTTGATATCAAAAGCTTTTAAGAATATTCATTCTCTCTGAGAAAATAGGAAAATTATACATGGATATTATGTTGTCATGTTACAAATATAATCTTATGAAGTGGTCCTTTTTTATTTTCTAGATGGTTTATCATTTCAATTTTAGTTTTCTTTTTGATTCAGTGTGTCTTAGTTACCATTCATACACACCTTAAAAATATGAGTAAATTTATTTCATTCTATCTTATTTGATTTAGCATTAAATATATGTTGTGTTTTTCTTATTTTTCCATATTTTGCTCCACTAATTTAGCTGTTATTTCTTCTAATTCTCTTGGGTCAACTTGAGAATTCTCTTGAAATTTCCCAATTAAGAGAGTTACTTTTGTTTTTAACAGACTTATGACATACTAATCATTGAAACTAAGATAGTTACTCACAGCAGTACTGATAGACCAAGAACACTATGTCTTTTCTGTTTCAAAATCTGGTCTTAAAATTTCAAAGATCTCTAAAGAATACAAAAATTCTCAACTACAATAAAAGATATTGTCAAATTCAATCCAGCAGTGCATCAAAAGCACTATAGAACATGACTAAGTGGAATTTGTCCCAAGGGAAAGATAGTTTAACATATGGGAATTAATAAACACAGTACAATACACTAACAGAGTAAAGGACCAAAACACTAGATCACTTCAATCTAAATAAGCATAAAAGATTTTATAAAAATTACAGAGTTCTTCATGTTAAAATAATTCAAGAAATTAGATATACAAGGAATATACTTCAACTCAGTAAAGAATGTATTTGACATTATGCTAAGTGGAGGAAAGTCTGACACTATTTTCTCTAATGGAATAAAACAAGACAACCAACTTTTACCACTTCTATTCAGTCCATTAGTGGAAACATTAGCCAGAGCCTTTATATCAGAGAATGAAATAAATAACATTCAAATTGGAAAGGAGAAAATCACAGTATCCCTGTTTACAGATGAAATGATCCTATGCATAGAAAACTCTATAATCTTCATCAAAAAATCATTAGATCCTTTAAAATTTTGTTATTGCAGAGCAACAAAAATAGTCAACATAAAAAGTAGCAATTTTATACACCAATAACTAAAAAATCTCAAAACAGCAATCTCGTTCACAATGCCCACAGAAAACAGAATCCCTGAGGATAATTGTTACATAGAAAATCAAAGATCTCTACAATGATAACTAAAAACATGTGAGAAAAAAAATATATGATACAAAACAATGGAAAACATTCTATAATTCTGTATTGGAAGTATTAAAATTTTTAAATATCTGTACTACCAAAGTAATACAGATTCAATGCAGTCATCAATAATCAGGGCAGCATAGAAACCTGCCCCTCATCAGCCAACAAGCTGCTTTCACTATGGTGGAATTAGAACCTTCTATAAGGGCTAAAGGGAAGCATGTCAGCTCCGCTACCCTCCTGCCTTTGTACATGTGAGGACCCAGAGTTCCTCTCTGAATAACAGAGCAAACACCTTGGAAGAAAAGTGACACTCACCACTCCCTGAATCTATGGTGTCTTGATCTTGGACTGATCCACATCCAGAATTTATGAAAAGTAAATTTCTGTGAATGATGCAGTCTATGGTACTTTGTAATAGCAACATCAATGGACTAAGATAATAAGAATTTACTAAGCGATTTGACTTTATGCAATTGTGAGAGCTTTTATTATCCCCAAGGAAGGGTGACATGAACTGCGGAGAGGAAAACCAAACAAAGACCACGGAAATGAAGACTAGGAAGCTGGACTATAAAGGATGGACTGAAATGCGTCATGGTCTCTCATAACCCCTGAGGACCTACCATTAGTGAAATCTGGACTAGAAACAGAAGTTGTCATCTTTTGTAATGAAGATAAACTTGCTCATGCTCCAGGAATCCAGGACATTAAAGGAGGAGATCTGATAAGCTCTGGAAGCACGAGGGCCCAGCAATTAACCCCTTTCAACAAAGTAAGCCAAATGATAAGTGACAGTGTCCAAGAGAGACTATGATTGTGGTTTGCTTATGCCATTCAAATATCATGCAAAATGTCTTTTTTCTTTTGGCCCACACTCACCTGGAACTGTGCAGATGAGGCAGGAAATGCAGCTTTGGTTCAACTACCATGAGACAACTGATGGACATATGGGAACCTCTTAAGTAATATTTAATGAATGAACAAATGCACAAAATAATAATTAACTTAATCACTTTGAAGATGTAAGTGCATGAATTTCACATCTCTAAAGTGTCAGTGCTAGCCCCTTTGCGTTAAAATTTTCTTTTGTTAGAAAATATATTTATCACTGATTTGTCTATTTCTTGGAGCAAGACTCTCACCTTAAACTTCATGCCAAAAAAAGTTATCTCTGGATATTTGACAGAAATTTTGTTTGCCTCAGTCTCAACCTATTTATTGATGTTGAGGAAGTTGTACTGCCCTCGATTAATCAAGCATCACACTAACTCCTGTTTTGATTATACTAAATGTCTATCTCAACATGCAAGAGTAATCAAGTACCATTTATTGAAAGGGTTCAGGAAGAGATAAAAGATAATAAGAGCTGCATCTTGTTTAATGGAGCATGTGATGTTAACTTCTTTAGATAATGAGAAAGAGCAGGCTAGGAGAGATAAGGAAAATAAAGATTAGCTGCTTTCTCCCACTCCCAATCTCAGCCCTGATACATTTACAACCAGAGAAAAATCTATCTGTGTAAAAGCAGGTATTTAAAAATTAAGAGATGACTGATAGTTTTTATTATTAACTGATCTCCCTGCATTAGTTAATTGGGATGTGGAAGGTTAATTCATTAAGAGTAGTTCAAACGTGCTTCACATTCAATTATTCTTCACTGAAATACAGCAGCAGCCCTGTGTCAGGCATTCTCTTACACAGCACTTCATAAACTAGAGTGGTGGAGAGGCTTCAGGAAGGTTGGTAAGGCATAGATTAAAGACTATACCCCAGAACTTGAGATTCAGTAGATGTTGGCAGAACCAAGAATTTGTGTTTCTAAAAAGCTGCCAGACCCTACTACTATTCCTGTTCTGAGGAGTGAGTACACGTGGAGAAACACGAGTAGATTACAGTCACCTAAAGAAGGCGTAGAGTCTGCATCTTATTTGTCAGGGTATAATTTTCAGGCACCTGCAATTAACTTCACCATTAAAGTGCTGATTATCACAAGTGGCTAATCGCTAAGCTATGTGTCAGATCGCTGCTTAGCACAACCTTCCGCTAAAGCATCTAACGTATGTCTTAATATCCAGCCAGTACACAGAGTTGAGCCAAGCATTTGAGAGCCTGTTTAAATAGACACAGTTACTATATCTAATCAACATAGCAGTGGGGCTTGCCAAAGACCTATAAAACTAATGGATTTGCAAGAAAATTGCATCGCCTTTAGATCTATGCTGGCAATACAAGTGATACTTATAAAAAGTAAAGAAATTGACATTAGCACAACTTGTCTCTGCTACCTGCTAATGAATAGTGCAATTTTGCTAAGGAAAGATCATCTCCCTTTCAGTAATTATAATACAATGGCTGAACTTAAATCTTTCTAAAATAGTTTAGTGGAAAGGACAAGTGACCATCCTAAATAAGATGCTAATTGATAGGCTGAGGATATTTGAATCTAACTGTTGTATTTGAAGCTAACTATTGTAGAGATGCATTTGCCCTGAAGCAAACAAATAGCCTTTAAAATATGTAGTTTGTTTTCCTATTAAAAATAATTAGAGGAATGCAGCATTTAACTCAAATAACCTTTGCCCAACACCAACAAAATCCACTGAAACTGCAGTGCATAAACAGCAAAATGAAAAGGCAGGCAAAGACCCTAACCTCTGGCTGCGTGCCTAACCTCTGCTCTGGGGATGTGCATTACTTAGCAGATGGAATTAACATTTTGCTAAGTGATATAAAGGATTTGTAAGGAAGAATCTTGGTGTGTGGTCAAATCATCTGTCTTTAATCCCCTTCACTTCACACTGCCTAACTTGTTGAAGACTAATTTTGGAGAAATTATTTTCACTTTGAAAACTGCAAAGGTTCAAGTAAGTCTTAGAAATAAAGCTTTCTGGGAAAAAATGATTTCCCAATAATCTTGGAGAAATAAGAAACACACATTTAAAGCACATATACATGGATGCAGATACACCTGTGTATTGGCTTACCCCTTATCATCACAAAACAGAGCTGTGAAACTAGTATTTTCTTAGGAAGACATGGCATGGACTACAAATGTAATCAATCACAATCAACTCCAGCATAACAATGGTGTACCTTCCACTGACTGGTTTTCTGCAAAAATGTTTAATTGATGTGGGCTTTTTCATCAATGGTGTTAAAAAATTCCTGCATTATCCACTTTGAACATTTTGTTATCATGTTGTGAAAAATTAGAGAGAAAGAACATGTAGAAGAACTGAATTATCAGTGATCTGTTCTGTGGTAATTTTGGGGAGCTTACAAATGTGTGCCTGGAACAACAAACATGAAGGATTCATGTTAGAAATTTGCTTTGTGGGTACCCAAGACAAATGTTCAGATAAGAGTTCTCCCATGATTTGATCTAGAAAAAGAGTTTTCAGAAAGAATACCCATAAATAGACTTGAATCTAATTAACTACAGATATCTTTTTTAAAGACTCCTCAGATATCATAACAAAGCACCATAGACTAAAGCAAAACACAACAATGTAGTATTTTTCATATTTGCAGAGGCTGTAAATCCCAGATTAAGATGGAGAAGAGTCAGTTTCCAAGGAAGGTGTTGTCATGCAAACATACACATTCTGAAGAAAATAATCCATTTTTTTCTGTGAACCAGTGTCCTGTGTCACACAAAAATTCCTGCACTACAAGCTCAGTGGGGGTCCAGAAAGCCTCTGCTGTAAAACAAGATACAAGAAGGAACCCAGGAAGACAGGTTTCAGCCACAAAAGATGCCATACTAACCTACTCCTTACCCCTTCACTCATCATCATCACATGACCCACGTTAGCCTAGAAAATCTCTGCCCGCCATGTACCAGCTTGGTCCATGCTTCTGACCCAGACATGAACCCACACAAAAAAGGAATGAAAGAAGGTAGTTTCTATCTCCAAGGAAGAGGTCTCAAATCTCTTGAATAGGTCATCAGTTGTTCTACTCATTATTTACCTCATACATACACACACACACATACACATACACACACACACACACACACACACACACACACACACCTCTGAAAAAAGGCTCCATCTTTGTTCAGATTGAGATACTAAATTGTGAGCTTCTCATCCTTTCTGTTCTTGCCCAAGATTAAAAATTTTCACTGCTCAATTGGTTCACAATGTCACTATTGGTCCTGTGACTCCAAGAGGGAAAATAAACCCAATTTGAAGTTAAAAAAAAAATGGTACCAAGACTCCTCTCCTGACCTGTAGTTGATGACTGTCTGTTCTCTAATTCCCCTCATATTTGTACACATGCCTTCTGGGAGAGACAGGCAGTTCTGTAGAAGCTGTTTGAACAAGGACACTAATCCAATCTACTCAGGGCCCTATCCTTATGCCGGCATTTCACATTAATTACTTTTTTACTCCAAATACAGCCCACACTGGTGGGTAAGGCTTCAATATTTGCATTGCGAGGGAGTCCAATGTATTCAGCCCACAATAAGCAAAAATTCCCATAACAATCTTCTCATTATTTCCCTGCATATTTTTAATGTAATTATTCAAACAAAAGATAAAATATGGATGCCCGACAGATCATGTTGGCAGTATTATTTGTGTTTTACTGTGCTTCTAAATATGACTCGAAACTGAATGAAGAACTATGGCATTTCAAGAAATATTGCTTTCTATTTCACACTGAATTAATTAGTTCTCAGACCGGCCATAGAGAGGGATGGGCATTACCTGTCACATTCCTTTGTGGCACTGTTCCTCAGAAAGTGACACAAAGCAAAGCAAAGCAAAACAAAACAAACCATGAACTCCATCACAGGTTTATTTCTGAGTAGCATCTGAGCTAGAGAAAACTTGCTTGTCTAAATTACATACTAATATTTGTTGACAAGGAATTGTAAAGCAGCACTTGATCATTTTTTTCTTATCTAAATGTCTTCTAATCACGTTAACTACAAAGAAGGTAGATGATGTCATTACATAAACAATCAAATGATTGGTGCAATTTCCTTGTTTCAAATAAGAAGCAAACATCCTGCAATACAGACATTTCCCTCCCTGATTGTAAGTTCACTGTTTGGTCACACTGTTCTTGTGTCTGAGTCTTTAGTTTCCTCATTCACTTTCTTCTACAGCCTCACAATTAACACATTTTCTTATGCACTAAACAATGGCCACGATGCTGTCCAGTATCCTTCCAATGTGAGTTTGGTTCCATAGTGTTGGCCTGTGGTCAGAGACCAACATGACAGAAACCAAGGGTCAGGATGTGAATGCAAGCAGGCTGCATGCCGTGGGCACAGGGTTACAATCCACAACCCACATCTGCAGTATAAATGGTGTTTCTAGAGCAGCACATGATCACTATTGTAACTCTGGGAGAGCATAGAAGAACATATAAAGACATCAAAGACAGAATCTTGAATAGAACAATTTGCTGGAAGGCAATCGAGAGCCAGGATTAGCTAAATTGGTGCATCCAACTATTTTCATTTATTGATACAAAAATAACTTTACATTTAGTATTACCCTGAGTGTTTAAAAGACCACCATCCTACTGTCATAATTCTCAATGCCATGAATAATAGAGATTATAAAGTTTGAAGTACAGATGTGAAGATGGAACCAAAGGAACTAAAGCACATATCACAACAAGCATACAACTGAGCAAACGGTTTTCTGCTTGTGACTGTGTCAACACACAGTAGATCAAAGACTAAAAGACTAAAAGAGTGATAACAGTTTTCATCAGCTATATTCACAGAATTTAAGTGAAGGCACAGATGGAAAACATTCCAATTGCAAAATGTTAACAGGAGGTATTAAGAGGAAGAAGAACAATTAAGTTGAGCAATGAGCTATTTAGGATTTCAGCTGCCTTGGATCTGGAATGTTCTTTGCCACCATGTGGCTATGGTTATTTTTCAAGTGAGCCTTGACCTGAATGTGCTAATAATTTTTCCATTTGCTGAAAACATGACACTTTTAAAATAAAATAGTTGATAAAGTTCTGTCCTCACTGCAAATGACGAAAGTAATTTTGCTATTCTTCCATTCTTCCCAACAGTCCTTTCATTCCTTAACGTGGTCCATCTATTTATTTTGTACAATTTGAAGCAACTTGTCATCAAAATCAATAGACTAGAGTAACATAATGAGAAGAAGTTCCATCTTTAGTGTACGAGATTTTAAGTTTCTTGAGAGCAGAAACTCATCTTAATAACTCTAAGCATTTAGTAGATACATTCTTTCAAATAGTAGAAAAATGCCTTTTTTGAGAGAGTGAATTCATAAAATTCTACGCATTTACTAACACTCGTATAAATACAGCAGTATCAAGAGTACTAGCAAAAATACCATTCTAAATTTAATTTTTTACCTATGAATCAGAAGGAATGTTACACTATTTCTAGTTCTAAATCAACAGTATGGATATTGATGGTGAAATTAAGATTTGGATCATTTTAACTTTTACTCATTGAGAGTCTTGAGAACTTTAAAATATACATTATCTTCTGAGGGTGCTTCAAAAGCATTAAAAGATTTCAAGTTCTCCCCTTTCCTGTAAAATGGCTTAGAATAAGTTCTTTTACTTCTTAACATGGTCCAGGCTCTGAGAAACATCCTTAGTGGTAATTAATAAAGATGAAACACATTTTTATGACAAGAGTCATTATAAATATATGCCCCATGACGGATTTTTGGCTCTAAGATAAAGTCTTCTCCTGCTAGAGGAGTTATCAATCTTACGTACACTGCAAGAACCTACTGAAGCAGTGTGTATGTTTTTCTGACACTTTAAGTGATATAGTATAGAAGGGAACTGGCAGGTAAAATGAAAGCTAGTTACAGAGAGCCTTTTCCAGATGAGACAATGTACTTGTTTCCACACAGTTGTGGAACATCGTCCATCTACCTGGAATAGCTCAGAAGCCACTACACATGTTTGACAGGTTCTTTCTCTTCCAAGACTTTTACTTAAAGAAAGCTGAATGGATTCCCTCAACTCTGTTTTATAATACCCTGGAGCCTGTTTACTATTTCCCCAAAATTCACAATTGCTAGAGCCTGCATTTAAGTAATGTTTAAAGGGTACAAATTTTCTTTCGTTGTCTTGAGATGTTTGCTTCTAGACGATGGTTACAGGTATATAAACGTCAAATTAAAACAAAATAAAAATAATTTTAGAAATAGATGTCAAGGTCATTTCCCTATTTTTTTCCCTTTGATTCAGTGGGACTTTCCTTCATTCTTCGCCCTTCAAAACGCCCTGGTCCCTGCTATCAATAGCAGCAAGAGTTGGGATATAGACACTGTTGTCACATGTTGTGTATGTATCTGTGTACAAGCAAAATCCATTTTCAAGTGAAAGTGCAATAAGTAAAGCAAAGATTTCCACTCGTTGGGTCCATCACCCAAACCCCAAGAATTTATTAGTGATGTCTCTCTATACTTTCAATATTATTCATAAAACTTTTAAAGCACTTAGTGACTCCCATTGTCACTTATTTTTTTTTATCTCCCCAACACACTGGAACCCTCTTGAAAGCAGAGAAGTTCTATTTTTATTTGCATCTCTATTATCTAGCTCAGTGATGATACATTGTAGTTGTCATTATAAATTCATAAAAAGTGAATGAGTTAACTGAAAACATTACTTTTTGAGGAAAACCCAGTTTTAATTGGATTTTACAGCTTTATCCTTTTTACAATGTATCCATCCAATAAAAACCAAAAGGGAAAAGACAAATGTTTAATTTTGATAGAATAATCATCTTGCAATCATAGTTGAAGAAAGTCACAATTTCACTTTGAATATCATTCTAAAGTTCGGGAGACTATCTCAAGTCAGACAATGAACTGTTTTCTTATTTTCCACTTGGCACTCAAACCAGTGTGAAGAATTTATCCTTGAGTGTCTCATTCTCATTTTTTTACCACCTTTTAATTCTCATTTTCTTTACCACCTTTTAATGAAACCTTGCTAAGCTGAGTGAGCACTGAACAAACCATGTAAACCATTGAGCAAAAGCCCAGGACCACGTGTATGACCAAAAATTTAAATGTGGACTAATCTTGCCATTGCCCTCACACCACCACCATTTGAATGAATCAGAAGCAACACTTTGGAGCATATCTAACCCTTCCTACCACATGCTTTGTTCTTACCTTGATTCCAAAGACCCTGACTTGGCCTTCATGACCTACATGCACATGGTGATTTAACAGTTTAATACAAAGAGTATAATAGGGCTCCTAGTTTTGGATAAATACTTTCTGTAAATGTGAAACCCTGCTTTGTGTGTGGGAGGAGGCTATTTTAGAACAGTGTCAACTAATAATGTTGGCTGATATTCACTTCACTTTCAACTGACAGGCATAAACAAATGCACAGATTCATTCTTTCTGTTACTGTTATCGTGACACAAGTCATAATACTCTAGAAAGGTCTTAGCACTTGGAGGAGAGTGTGTTAAGGTAGGGACATGAAGCTTTATTTTTAAAGATACTGTACTAACTGGAGGTTCTGGGATCATATGATGCTAGAGATACAAGCAAATCGAGAGGTTGTCACTTCATAGATGTTGATTAGGTTATATTTTCCCTTTATACATTTGTCAACAAATACAAGAATATGTAAATAAAATCTCCACCACTTTTGGATATCTTTTATGGAACATTTGAGATTTATACTCTATATAACTTTGCACTGCATTTAGATTCAGAAGAGAATATATAAACATTTTTTCTGATATTAATGATTTTTGCCATTTCTGAGCTCATTCACTGCTACTTTTCTTAATCATCTTTTCACTTTATGTATATGTACTGAAACAATTCCACATCCTAGATATACTTTATAGACTTATAGGAACAAGCATAAAGTACTCATGGGAAAGGTATCTTCAGGTGGGGAGGGTCACTGCTATTGAGGCTTAAAACTATCAGAATAAAGTTCTAAAACAATTTGAGAAACATTAAGGAAGAAGTAGAGAAAATTTTTGTGTTCAATGCATTAAAAAGTTAGAGTTCATGAAGGAGTAAAAGATAAATCCTAGGGTTAGCTGAATTAGTGAATTGGGTGAATGAATATGACATTAGGTAGATTTAATTAAGGAGATTCTAACTTCAGATGCACATTTATTTATAGATTCATATGTAAATTCCTGCAAAAATATTTTCCCAATAGAACCTATCTGTCTGTTGCACAAAAGAACCATATGGATAAGAAACGCAAAGATATAGGAGTAATAAAACTGATAGCTGCAATTTGAGATTCACATTTTCACCTAAGAAGGATGGATGCAATTGTACAAAAACAAAGGCTGTTGACAGAATCCTGAAGAGCAACAACACGCAACACTTAGATCTAGATAGCTTTGGCAAAATATGGCAAGGGGGTGTGAGTGATGCCAAAGGAAGGGGAGATTCCCAGAAAGAAGGGTTCTGCAGGAAGAACTGAGAAGAGAAGGTAAAAAGGCTGAAGAATTTCACACGTTCTTTGGCATTAGCATATGCAGAGTCATTGCCATGTTGGTACAGAGGCATCAGGGTGGAGAAGCAAAGCTCACAGAAAAGGGCAGAGTGGGAAGTGAAGACAGCACTGGGAATGAGGGTGGCTCTGCAGAAGTTTCTGGGAGTAGTAACTCAGGAGAGATGAGAGGCTGGGGAGACTTCTGTGTTTCTTTGGGTCTCTTTCTGTGTCTCTTTCTGTGTTTCTCTGGGTTCTTAGGTATAGGAGATTTGACTGCATTTGCCTACTGCAAAAAGACTGCTTCGGGAGAAGAAGAACTTGGAGCTGAGTGCAGTAGGATCCAGACAGGATCTGTACAGACAGAAAAAGTGAGGGATGTGGTTATGCACACAATACTGGAGACAGCTGGCAGTTTGAGGTGCATCAGGTTGACTTTCTCAGTGGAAAAGTGAGCTCAGCCTCTGGAGAACAATGACCCAAAAGTGAAGCAGGAGACATGAGAGAAGGTTGACTGTGCTAAATAATTGATGTAATGAGAGAAGAAAGGAAATGATGGGGGAAAGGTTCCCTAGTGGCATGGCAAATCCAGATAGGATGGGTATATAACAGTGGCACTGATTCTCAGGCTAGCACAGTATTCAGATCTAGTTGGCGTGCTTGGGAGTTTAATGAATAAGTACAGTAAAGCAAGACTATTTGCAAGCTTTGTACATGTTGGGATGCTTAAGAAAGTGTGTCTCTGGAGTTGCTTTGAGGAGCAAAGGCCACACCATGTGGCAGAGTAAACACTCAAGATAAAAGCTATGGATTTGAGCATTGTTCTTATAGAAGAAGCCACATGACTACTCCTTACAGACTTCCATGTGTGATCTCAGATGTGCTCTGCTGGAGAATACAACTTCTAGGGCATTGGTGCACAAGTCTTTCTTGGCCACTATTAATTGCTCCTGAATCTAAGGGCTGTCTGCACTGTGGAAGACACAGGGGAGCCATAGGACTTCATCCCTTGCTACCTGTTTATCGGCATCATATGTAATTAATCTATTTTTAAATTCTAAATATGGTCCCCTCTACAAACATTAGAATGCCTTGGAGACTTGTCTCACCATGTATCTAGTTCTCAACCACAGATACATGAATGTTCAGATACATCATGTTTTATTTTCTATGTTTAATTTATGATTCAGGTTCATATGTTTGTCAAATTTCTCTTAAATGTATTTATGGAATTCATTGCACTCATTTTCTATTTTCTAGCAAAAATCAACAATCTGGACAGAGGTGAAAACACTAGGAAGTAGGTGATGTTAGGTAAGAGATCCAGGTGTAGTGCTGATTCATATGTATCATTTAGCTAATTACTTAACCCTTCAAGCTAAAAATGTCTCCTTTGTATAAAGAATGGGACTTAGGCAGCAATGTTGGTATCTGTTATCCCTGCAATTCCAAAGGCAGAGGCAGGAGGATAAGAAGTTGAAGCCCACCCCATCTTCGAGAAGCTGTTTCAAAATTAAAAAAAAAAAAAAAAAAAAGATCTGTGTAGTTCAGCGCAAAGGCCTGGGTTCATTATTCGTTATCACAAAAATAAATAAATGAAATAATTTTTTAAAGGGGGGCCCAACTAGATTTTATTATATCTTCCTTTGCCAAAATCCTGTACAAGATAGAAATGTTACTGTGTCATAGTCAACTTCAAATACAGCATCTTTAACAGTCTCATAGCCAAGACCACGTGCACTCAAGGCCAGTTGCCAGCTAGTCCTGTGGCCTCTAGAAGCCTGAGAGTGACACAAGGTCCCAGTAATCATTATGCCCAGCACGACCCATAAGGCTTGATCGACTGCCAGTGAAGTTGCCTGATGACTAGACAAACTCTGTTCTGGAGCATTACCATTGAGTGCCACCCACACGTTAGGTAGGAGGAAACCATGTTCAAAAAGTCCACCAAAGTACGCTGCTTTATATTAGGTGCTGATTGCAAAGTCATTATTTCCACTGGGAAATTAGTTTTCAATTTAGAGTCATTTCAAAGTACATGTGATTTGCAAGCCATTTTCCTAGGTTAAATGAAAACTCACGGCTTTCCGAGGCCAGAGAGGACATTTTTAACCTGTGAGCTCTCCTCTTCTCCCATCTTCTCAAAGATAGTCTTGATTTTCCTTTTTTAAATGCACTTTGGTGCTAAATCTCTTGTTTTCAATTTTGGAAGACAGTAAGAGGAATGACATTTCTTGCATTTTCATACTTGCTGAAACTGCTGAAGTGTCTCACTTTTGACTACTATTTTTCCTCTTGGAAGATTCCTGAGAGGTTTTCATGTTACCTGAAATTGCTTGATTAAAACAGGCATGATTTGCAAAGATATCATGACACTCTCTTCTATGCAAAATGAGTCAGAGAAACAATTCTACTCATTGTCTCTCGCCTTTTCTTCCCAGTCCCATTGGACATGGACCCAGGGAGCGTGACTGAGAGCAGGAGGAGCCTGCTAACTCTGAGTGATAGAGGTCAGAGGCTCAGACCTCCAGGTGTCTCTCTGAGTCTCTAAGGACCAAACAAACCAATAAGACAAAAAGAACCAGGTAATCTTTCCTCCTTCACAAAACCCTTTGGTTGTTTGAATCTCTCTCTTAAGATATCATGCAACATATTTTAATTTTACTCTCTACATCCCAGAATCAATAACTGGGATCAAGTCTAATTAAAGAGTTTCTGCATGTCCAAAGAAATCTCCAGCAGAGTGAAAAGAAAACCCACAAACTGGGAAAAAAATCTTAGTGAGCTGTCCCTCAGACAAAGGTCTTCTGTCTAGGACTTATAAAGAATTAAAAAAATCAGACCCCCAAAATTCAAAGGCTAAATCAAAAAATGGGCATCCGAGATGAACACATAGTTCTCAGATGAAGAAATATGAATGGCAAATAAATACATGAAAAAAATGCAAATTAAAACTACACTGAGATTCCATCTCATTCCAGAAAGAATAGTCAGGATCAACAAAACTACCAACAACAAATGCTAGAGAGGCTGTGGGGAAAAAGGAACTCTTCTGCACTGTTGGTGGGAGTGTTAACTGGTGCAACCACTGTGGAGGTCAATCTGAAGATTCCTCAGAAAGCTGGGGTTGGAGGTCCCATTTGACCCAGCTATTCCACTCTTAGGCATATTCCCAGAAGATCTGAAAACATTTTACCACAGTGATATATGTGCACCCATGTTTATAGCTGCACAATTTGTAATAGCCAGATCTTGGAAACAACCTAAGTGCCCATCAACTGAGGAATGGATAAAAAATATGTGGTACTTTTATACAATGGAGTACTATTAAGCTATAAAGAATGATCACATTGAGAGATTTATAAATAAATGGATGCAACTTGAATCCATACTCATAAGTGAAATAAATCAAACTCACATGTATAAATACTATATAGTCTCCCTAGTGTAAGAAATGGTAAGAGAGCAGAAGATTTTATGGTAATCATGGTTCACCATTATACTGCTTTGAAGTCTTATAATGTTTTCATTCATTGGTTGGAATGGTTTTATTCTGTTTTGTTTGATCTTAATATATGTGATCATATGAATAGTTACTTTGAAGAAAAGATAATATGGCAGTCATTGTTGATTTGATATCATCTTGTTCTGAAGTCTTACCATGCTCTTGTTTTTCTATTACTATTGGTTCTATCATGTTGTGTCTTATTGGATTTTAATATGTATGATAGTATAAACAAATTTTTACGGAAAATGAGATAATATAGTAGCCGTTGTCCATCTTTGGTTATTTGATTCAGAATGCCTTGCAATGCTGTCATTCTCTTGAGTGGTTTTATTCTATTTTGTTATGTTTGACATTATTGTGTGTAAAGCTAAGCTCAACTGTTTCAAAGAAAGAGACATTATGATAGCTACTGTTAATATCCAATTGTCTTGTTGCGAAGTGCTGTGTTGCTTACATTGTTCTGTTCTGATCTGCTTAGCTCTGTCCTTTTTTGTTTTATTCTCTTTAAAATAAAAAAAATGTTTTAAAAATTTAAAAAATGTAAGTCCCTCCACATTTTACTGGTTTCAACTGATGGGTTCTTGAAATTTTGATGTTATTCTTGAAGAATAAATAGGATTATTTTAATTGTAACCTTTTGTCGTCCTTTATTATTCCTAGAAAGTAGGGCATAATCCATAGTGTCAAGATCTTGAATTAATTGTTCTTCTGTTTGTCTTAGTTATTTTTATTGTTGCTGAGACAAAGCACTGGGCATCTAGAAGCTGAAGGAAGAAAGGTTTGTTTTGGTTCACAGTTGAAAGAAGTTTCAGTGCATAGTCAGGTGGCTCCATGCAAGTTGTCAAGGCAGAGGAGCACAGCAGAGAAGAAGCAGCCTATGACATGGCAAGCAGAAGCAGCAGCAGTAAGCTGCAGCAACCAGATTTCCTTTCCCTTTATGATGTCAAAGGTACAAGCATTTTGGGTGATGTCACACACCCAAGGTGGGGACCTAGAAATGTGCTAATTCTAGTCAGTGGACCAATTTAGTACTGTTCACCTTGAATCACAGTGTCACGTACTTTAGTTCCAGACACCTCTGACAAGCTTCACCTTTGCTCTCCATGTTACGAGAGTATGAGGTTTTGGAGGGACATATGGATACAAGCCATAGCACTTTTCCTCTTTTCTCAGTGTCTAAAATGCCAAGATCTAAGTAATTAGATAAAATAGGTCAGAGATAGAAAAAGGAACCAAAGTTTGTAAATCCTAGAGAGTTTCCCTTCTCCCCCAAAAGCAAGAAAGCATTAAGGTTTCTCTGAAACCAAGATTGCAACATCTCTCTACTGCATTAGAAGAGTGTTTCCTTAGGCACACAGACCAGAAAGTACACACAGCAAGGAGATTAAGTATTTAGTTTGAAAATGTTTGAAATCACTAGCTCAAACACAGAAACTGCACACAAGGAGTGCAAAGAAACAATGAAAGCAGGAGATCAACAAAGTAAATATCACCTAGAAATACTAACAGCCTTAAAGGTCAGAAATCCTTTGTTAAACAAAAAAACCCATCCATTAAAAACAATCAATTACAAGATAACCCAAGAATATCATACCGGGAATCCTCTTCGAAAGCAGAAGTTCCACAGCTAATAGGTATTAGCTGTGTTCTCTAGAGCTTTCTATCTATAGCAGGTTTGAAATAGAAACTAAAACCCAAAAGATGGGAGAAAAACCAGTAATGAGTGCTTTCAATACTGCTTAATATCGAACTTCTAAGATGTACTAGGAAGATTTTTGTATTGCAATATCCCAATATCCCAGTCTGCCTTCCTACGTGATATTTGGTACCACATAAAAAGGAAAACAAAACTATTTACTACATTTAAGATTCCAAACCAAAAATTTTTATGGAAATTGGCTTAAATAAGTCCCTTGATTATAGGTGATTCAACTTTTTTTCTACCACTACATAAATGAAAAAATAGTTTTTCCTTCAGGTTTTCAAGGAAGCAAGTGTTGATTTACTTTGCTATCCTTCTGTTAGGTATTCTTAGTTTTCTTTTTAATATTGAAAACATTTAAATCTTTGTAATGCCTATAGTTCAATTCCTCTTGCACCTTGCTGAGTAAATGTCAGGATAGATAGGTATGATGTCTGGAATATAGACATTTATCTTGAATTTTTAAAGAAACTCAGACAGATTTAAAAAGACAAGTCAAAATTATTTTTATACTTCTTATATCTCCAATAATTCTTAGATTTTCATATTGTAATTTTTACATCTAGATTACATCTTATTTGTCATAAAAACAGCAAATCATCTCACGACTACAGATGAGTTGAATCAAAACTTCCTAATGCTCAGGAATATTATTGTATTATTATTAAATCAATCTCACAGATCTCTCCATATATAATACTTTATGAGATAATAAGTACTTTCTTAGTAACATTTTCCCACAATTTGAGGGGGAAAACCTGTAATATATAGTACTCTGACTTTTCCTACTTTGGCCTAATAGGACATTCACATTAAACAAGGGTCACATAGCATACAGAACTTTTCAAAACCTCCTTTCTCTCTACTGTCTCATCAACATTATGGTAAAAGTGAACCTATTACGATAACTCTTAAGCAGCTTTCTGAAAGACTACCTTGCTTACCAGCCCTCACTACAACATAGTTCTACAAAGCAGAGTTCTATTTTCATATAATTATTTGAATAAGGGAAGAAATACTGTAATTCTCTGTAACTCAGATTCCACTTGTAGGTTCTCAAAACTGTATGGTGCTTCTGGTTGTATAACACAGCCAGCATTAAAATGTTGATGGTGAGTTTCAAAAAGAATGGAGATACTTCTTTTTCCTCTCCTCTCTCCCTACAATGTTGAGTTTTGCTCAAAAATCTTATTTTTAATAATCTGCCAAAGGGTGCTTCGTCTACCTATGTTAGGACACTTGTGGTTGTGTGATCAACTCCATGACAATAATTTCATTAAGGCAAAGCCTATATCAAGCCAGTAGTTCCTATATTACTGAAACTTAGTGCAATGCTGTGGTTGGGGGCAAACTTTTCCAAAATGAAGATGAATGAAAATTAAAAATGAAGTGACTGTCAAGGCAACAATAGAACTTTCAGAATTATTCTTATATTGAAGAGATAGTAGAGAGATTGAACATGTCAGTGAAAGTAAGAATTCTAAGCAAGGTCTGATCTTTTTATTTTTGCTAGAATTATTATACCACTCTTCCTATTACATTCTCTATCAGTGAATGTGCAACTTAAAATAATTACTTATTTTTACAGGAGAGCTAATCACACATTATATCAGTTTGCTCCAGTTCTATGAACTCTTTCACCAACAGGAAAATGAGAAAACAAAACATACTGATCTGTAAATTATGCATTCCGTCATCCATATGCTTTTCCTTGATTCTGTGGTCAAGACTCTGGAGCATAGATATTGTACAGAAACTGCCTGATTATGAAGCTCTTACCAATCAAAGTGAGTTTCTAAAAGAGACAACATAATCAACTCAAAAGCCTGCTGTTGTAGATATATAAACACACAGTGTTGGGCCTGGAAAGACCAACAAGGATGTTACAATCTCTCGTTGAAAACTGCTGAAGCAAGGAGTCAAAGGCGCACAGAACGTCCCATTCTCCATCTGTTGTATAAAAGTCTGTCTGTGCCACTGGCTCAATCAGTCAGACCCTGGTGCTGACTTTACTCCTTCCAAACCTCACTGCTATATGGTGAAGAAGGAAACATATCTGTGAATTTTTTTTAAAGTGCTATTTCTGAGGATGGAGACAGGACAAATAGTAGTCTTCTTGGTATAGATTTTAAAGATAGTCTATCCATATTCTCAGAGAGAAAGAGAGAGACAGAAAGACAGGAAACGAAGGAAGGGAGGAAGGGAAAAGGAGAGAATTATGTGGCACATAGCCAGATTGAAGTTGAAAAAGTTGCTAATTTTGGCTTCAGCTCTCTCCCTTATGGCAGTGTAAGAATTATGCACATAAGTCGAAAGCTTTGTCTGCTCAGAAGACATCTGCGCTCAATTAGAAATAAGCCTGAGTATCGTGTTAATTCAGCAAAACCAAACAAAATCATTTTTGTTTAAACTCTCGCAGTACTGTGAGGAGGAGAGGTTATATGGGAGAAATAAAGGCAGGGGGAGAAAACCCCTGCATGGTTGTAGAAAAGAGCTAAGACGCAAACAAGAAGTTCCTTCCCTAGAAGATGGATAGTTTTTCAGGGGATCTCTTCTCCTCAGCATTGCTTTCTTCAGTGTAAAGGAAGGTGGACTGGGGTCAAGCTTTTAATTACCTCTTAGAATGTCATTTGTATACCAGTAGAACATTCTCCTGATTCTCTGAAAGTGAATCTGAACAATTAGTTGATGTGTTTGTCAAACAAGTAGTAAGCATTCATTTTAACTTTTTAAAAAGCCAAACAAATAAAAAAGATCAGTTTTTAGACCATTGTATTTCTAATCACTTTCATACTAAATGTGATTGGTGTTCTGCCCTCCAAGGTATAAAAATCACATCTTTCCATGCAAACACAAATCTCATGAACGTTGGAAGCTACCACCCCATGCAAGTACATTAGAACTAAGATTTTAGCCTGGTGGCCCTCTAATAGAGCAATTTTAGCTATTCATGTGGACTGACATAGTAATTCTTCTCTCAGTATCTATTCTTAAGATTAGATCCTACTGTGTCTCTGATAAGTGTGGGAGATGAAGAGGCATTTTTTTAGTATTCGAGTGCTGAGTGATAGGATTCAGCCTTTCATCAGCAGTGCCAAATAGCTGTTCTCTAGCTTCTTCCAGGCACATAAAAATGTTTTAAACTTTAGTTATTTAATCTTTATCAAAAAGGTTGCTGTGGGGAATTGTTTGTGGCTGTAAGCGTGGCAAGCATGCTTTAAAAATATTTTTAAATATGTATTTTCATTATGTTTTTTAATCCAACCAAAGCATAAAAACCCTGGTCTTTGGAACAAAACACAGTATTGTTAGTATTTCAATTGATTTTCACTGAGTTTCACAGTAATTTTATGTCAGTTGTCTGTACTGAGAAGCACCATAGCAAATAGGACAATAAAATGAGCCCTTATACCAACTAAAGGTATATTCTTATTGTACATCAAAAAGCTTTTTAAGAGAAGGCATAGGAGAAATCTCTTAGATCTTTTAATTTTGGGTATCTTTTCCCCGAATGGTAATTTTCTGTTTTTGATTTTATATATAAGTTCCAACAATGCTGACTTTCATAACTGAGACAAGTTTCCTTTATTGCTGTATTTGCTGAATCTGTGAGCCAACATAATATGACCTATATTTTATATACAGTATGTATGTTATATATATTTATACTTCTGTATGTCAAAAGCTTTCTTATACTATGACCATTATGTTTCCTTTATCTTATTTCCTTTGTTTTACTTTTTCCTTATTTTTGTAAGTTTTCATAATGTCTTTGTAAAATATCTCAGTATGCTTCTAAGTCAATAAATAACCCTGAATTAAGATATGCTATCGAAATTTAAGTCTGTTTTGTCTGTCATCCTCCTAAGTGCATGCTATGTAATTGAAGAACTTATGTAATTTTCATATTATCTTTGTATTATACAACTTTTTATTTTTTAAATGTTGTAAAAGCATGAAATGGAAAAGATGATTTTGAACACATGTTAAGAAACTCAAAACATTTGAAATGATCACGTAGTTGACAGACAAAATTTTAAAAAATCAAAAGAAGTTATTTCGATTTAAGGAGGAAATGAGCAGAATGCAAATTAAATAAGAATATTTAGTAGGCATACTCTTATCAAAATATGTGCAGCTGTTTCCTATTGCCTTGGAAAATAATGCGTAAGTAAAAACAAGATGGATGAAATTTCAAAATCTGACTTGAATTAGTAGGATGATGCAGTAGGCTAAAGCAATATTTTACTCTAATACTTGAACATAGAAAAGCAGGCCTGCCTCTTGAATGCTAACCCAAACTTATTTTCCTTTTGGTTTTTAGGAAAACTAATGTGAAGACATAAACTTTAAACTAAATACAAAAGAGAAAAACACGAAATGATTTAATACACAGCTTGCATGTTAGCATCTGTGCATCTTTTAGAGTACTTGAAAATTATAATAAATGTTTTCCTATGCCATTTGAAAGACATGAGCTCTGTTGTAAAGTTCCTCACCAGCAATCTGGTCACACACACACACACACACACACACACACACAAATGCACACACAGACTAAGTTAGTAAGTCTTAAAATTCTAGAACCACATAACATATATTGTGAATTCATTTTCAGGCACTAATTTTATATTTACTGCCAAAGTATTCAATTATGTTACATATAAATCTATTTCTTTTGTTTTTCTGTAATATCATTTTGTATAAAGTTCATTTTTTATCATTCATATGTCACTGAAAAATTAAATTACTTTTCTTAGTAAATGCTGGATTATGAATCTACCTGTGATATCCTTAGATCCCAGGATCTGCTAAAACTCCCTCATGATTTTCCTTCCAGGAATTCATTGTTAAGAGGGCCTGCCACTGGAGTTGACCTGTTTCACAGATCATAGGGGTCATTGAGTGGGCATTAAGAGTTGTTCTGATGCTCCTATAGTGACTTGCACATGACATTTTCAGCAGATTTGAGGCAACTCCTTCGCACGATTTTGTGTGCAGTGCCCATGTTCAGCAAAAGAATTTGAGAAGGGAGTTCTTGAGCCAGTTCAAGGCATTCCTGAGTACTCTCAAATACAAGTGGAGAAAATTTTTAAGGAGTTTTTGCATGCAGGTGAAGGCAAAGAATAGATGAAATTGGACAATTACACTGGCACTGTGACCTATTAATCCCTCAAGTTAGTAAAATCAAGAGATATGTGTGATAGGTAAAGAGTCACCTTATTCACCAATGGATGAATGCATACACAAATGAGGTATGTACATTCCATGAAATACTATTTAACCATATGAAATATGACACACTGATACTTGCTACAACATAAATAAACCTCAGAAACATTCTAAGTGAAAGCAACCAGATAGACACAAAACACGAATACTACATGATTCCATTTATGCAAAATATCCAAATAGGCAAATCTATAATGACAGAAAGTAGATTATTCTTGTTACGGAATTGAGATGTCAAGATGGACTTCCTGGTGGGTTTGCGGTTATCTTTTGGGATGATGAACAAATTTTAAAACAAGTTTGCCATGATGATAGTACAACATGCTGACTTTACCAACTGATACAAAATTATGCATTTTAAAATAGCAAATTTTATGTTTTGTGGATTTTACCTCAATAAAAAAAATCAGACTATTTTGAATGATTAAATGTAAAATCTTGATACCAAAGGAAATATCAAATATCTACTTGTTTCATATTATGTTTTATTTCTTTTTTCTTATTTACCTTTGATTGAGGGGTAACTATAGTTTCTCTCAAAAATACTACTATAAAAACAATGGCACTTTCCTTTTGTTTGCTCAAAAAATTAAATAACTATTCATTTTAATTTTCACTGTAATATCATATATGACCTAAGATAAGATCTATTTTATCATAAGAAACCAAGGCCCTCATATAGGAGAAACTTCAAACCACATCAATTATCAGTGGTGGGGACAGATTCTGTTCATGACCTCCAACCCTGGATTATGTGGAGTAAAGTTGTCATAATATTGGAACTAACATCCTTAAGTCGTTTCATGAAGAACGTAAATCCTACAGTGAACAGATACCTCTGTATTATAGAAAAAGTAAATAAGGCAGAGATGGAGCCAAAGTTCAGTCCCTACTGCTGCACTCTCTGTCCACCTCTCTTTAACTTGGCAGAGTTCCCTCGAGTGTCTTGCACCAGACAGTACCTGTGGCAGCCGATGGGGAATGCCAGAGGCTCAAGAGTTCCCAGTACTTTGTCAGCTCACAAAGACCTGTTCTAATTTTCACTCACAATTTCATCTGTCTCCCATGTGACTCTCAATGTCATAAATATTAAATTGAAAAGTTACAACAGAGTGTCAGTCATTTAGTTCTTCCTAAACTTCTGAAATATTGATTCTGTGCTGCTTTAATTTCAAATCTAGATTATATAAAAGAGATCTCCGTCAGGAAATAACTGGCATATAAGAGAAGCGTTGCTATGCATCTTCATGTGGAAAATGATGGAGTAAACAATATGTAATTTTAGGCTTTCCTGGAATGTGAGATACTCAAAGTAAACTATCCCACGGAGCATTTATCTAATTTTGTCTCCATCACCAGGTTGGGAACTATTGCCTGCTAGTGGTATGTGTCCATTTATATCCTTTTAAAATGCTTATATGTCATCACGAAACCATACTAACACAAGCGATTTTCTACTTATGGAGAAGGGTAAGTATAATAGGGGAGAAAGTTGAGATCCAAGAGGATATAAAATCTTTTATGTTTTTTCTAGGTGATTTTTTTTGTCATGAGTTGCTCTAAATTTGTCATTATTTCCCATATGAACACTACCTGGGTAAATGATGGCTTACATAGGCTCTCCATTTGAAATGAAAAGCAGATTGCATTGCAGACTTGAATTATCCCCCAGTATTGTGTGATATATGATCCATCTTGATGGGAAACTATTGTTATATATTTCATAGTTATGAGTTCCGAGGTATCAAACTCCTCATTATCTCCTAGTGCTAGCCAGCTATAAATGCCAAAACACTCCAGCTTCCAGTATGTGCGTTTGAAAACTTATAGTCCTGTGTTCTGTGTGTGTTTAGCATTTTATGGTGCTGCATAATAGAGAAATGTCATAATACTTTATCCTAAGCTCCAGCTAGGCTATTGACAGCATAGGTTTCATTTCATTCCTGGATGCTGCAGACATTCCTCAATATTTCCTATGTAATATAATAAACACCAAATGTAACACTTAACATGAATATTTAGAAAAATCAATTGGTCCTGGAATTTAATTTTATTTAATTGGCTTCCCATATTCCAACAAAATTGAATGACATAAAAATTTCACCTACTTTATATAATTTTGTACTCTCTCTAATCATAAAAATAGATTTTTTCCTTTTTCTTTTAACCTCCATAATATAAGTTTTTAATTTAACTCCCTTTCATATAGGTTGGGAAAAAAGTGTGCATTTTACTTTGGCGTTGGAATGACATAGGCAATATAATTTTATGTCAGCCACCCACTCCAGGATTTCCATCTATTGTGAATCTCTATGACACTTCTGGGGAATGGGTTTGTAAGGGTCGTTGGTCTGCACTGGCACTTTTTTGGGGCACAAACATTTACGGAATAAATTAAGCCAAAAGCAGACAGATGGCAACTACACTTGCAATTTCCTAAAAACTTCAGGAACGAACTAGGAATTCCATACTGACTCATTTTCAGACAGAAATGGACCATCAGCATGACTTAGACTACAGTGAAGGTTATCAAAACCTGTGGAAAAGAACAAATAGGTCTTAATGAAAAGACAAAAAAAGAGAGAAAATATCAAACCAATAGCAGAAGCTGGCTTATAAGCAGATGACAGTAGGAAAATTATATATATATATATATATATATATATATACATATACATATACATATATGTATATATATAATCACTACTGTCTTATTGGATGGCTACTCTGTAAAGCAGGTGAGGTTGGTATTTTTGATCTCTGGTTTTAAGGATGATTATTTTCCAACAAGTATTTACTTTCAAGGAAACAAGCCATTGCCTTCTGATGGCCAAAACATTATAGACTTATAGGAAGAACAAGGTAAGTGAAATTCAAACATATTGATCTTGAACAATTACTAAATACTGCAAGCTATGATTAACACATTCATAAAAGATAGAAACACATAAACATGTCAACCCCAAATGCTGTGAGCTCTTAAAATACTCCTCAACATAAAAAATTTTAAAATGTCATTATACAAGGGTTTTAAAAAAATCCTGACAAAGTTCAAAATGAATCCAAACAAGATTCATAATTCTTCCAACAAGTTTTGCTTTTTTTCTTTTATCAGTGTCTAGTTTGGTCCAGATGCATAACAGGCTAGCACAAAGCTCCTGCAAAGACTGTGTCCTGATAGGATCAGAAGTGATCTTAGGTGCTCCTGTTTCTAAATTATTTGAGGAATATTCTCTTTTAACCAGAAGGACCACTTTTCTTAATCAAAATTCTAAAAATGCGAAGGATTGTTTAGACTTTCTCTCTTCACTCATCTCATGTTGCTATTTTCAGGCTAACAGGGAATGACTCAATTTCACCCATTTATCTGATTCATATCTAGATTAACCCAGCTGTTGTGATTTATGATGGCTTCAGTGTTATTTTACTGCTGGCTAAAACTAATAAGCTCTCGCTGAATCAGTGCCACGATAGAAGGTCACTGCCTACTTAATCACACCATTGTTTCCCACACACATTGCCTCTAGATTATCTGCAACTGCAGTGACAATTGATTAAAAGCACATTTCAGGTGATGTCATTTTTCAAAAAAGGAACAAATTCAGTGTTTCAATGAAAGCTTGTTTTAAATGTGTACAAGACTGCTTGAACATCTTTAATCATCTTATTATACTTTGCATTCACAAGAATATATTGGAATTAATATTAATATGGATTAATATTTATCACCAGTGAGATTCTCTTGAGCTTCTACATGCTTTTTATATTTTAAAAAGGAAAAACAATAAAAACACTGATACAATATTTCAAAATAAGATAATAGGAGAGTGACAATAGATAATACATTGTATATTGTTATCTTTAAAGTGGTACTAAGATTACAAAATACAGGCATGAAAAATTGATCAGATAATATAAGCACAAACCTTTCTTTCTAATGAACTAATATAAACTAGTTGTATAACTATATCAACTATATTGTATGTTTATTTATTTATCCTTTCTCTTCCTTCTTTTCTCCTTTTCCTCATTACAATTCCTTCAAATTCTATCTATGAATCAGGATTATATCATACCATATCATAAAGAGAAATTAAAGTGCATTAAAAGATATGTTTGACATATTATTGCATGCTACAGAAATGCATTCTTTATTTTCAAAGTTTTAATTTTCAATGTTAAATTTTCAATAAAATAATAGTTTTAAATAAATAGTGTTAAAATGTTTAAAATAAAGTATAAAAAAGAATGAGACCTTATATGCACTGATTAAATCTCTCCATGTGTACTCTCCTGCCTATTAGGAAACACTCTGTCTTAGAGTGTCTCCTATTCAGAATATAATAAGATTATATTCAGTAGCATTTAAGACTTTCATTTTGTACTTCTCTTTCTAAACAAATCAAGATTATACCAAATTCTGGAAAACTACAAAAAGAGCTAAAAGGAAAACAGTACCAAAAAACTAAACCAGGAAACAAAAGGTTTTATATCTATTTCTGCTTTTATATGCTACACTTTACTGTCTTATGTTCCTTGCAGTAAATATAACATCTGCCTACTGACAACCACAAATATATTACATTAGAAGATTTAGCCACAGACTGACAAAAGCAATCAGATCCATGAATATCATGTGGTTTGTTTATTACATTTATATCAGTTACATGCATACACTTAAAAGAGCAAAAAAGAGTAAAATCCATGTTCCATTGGCTAGAAGTCTTCTACGCCTTGAAGAAACTTTTTTTTTAATCAAACTGAAGGAATTCATTTTGGGAAGGAAAATGACTCTGAGGAAGATTTGGAGAAATTAGAAAGTACAAATATTGACTCAGGTCTAGCCAGGCAGTATTGAAAAAGTCACAACTAGTGCAATGTTCACTGCACTATTGATCTACAGTATTTTTTTTACTCTAAGAATTATATCAATGTTCCCATTTATTCCTATTTACCATTGCTTACTTCCTAGGGCATGAAAGTAGTAAGTATTCCTATGCTATATTTCAGAGTCGTAAACAAATTTTAACCATTACTCTCAGTGATGACTTTTCACCGTGTTATACTTGTGCAAGAAAACATTTTTAAAAGCTGTGAGGATTTGATGGTTAAAGCTATTCTGCATGAACGGTTCTGTATATCTGTTATGGTTTTTGTCTAGATGTGCCCCCAAAACCTCATGTACTCATAGGTGGGGCTTTTTTACAACTGTTTTTTCCTTTGAAATACTTGTCTCACCCAGAACCTCCACCAAGGGCCCGCCCTGCCACCAGAACTCAGCACAAGCCCACCTCAGGTGTAGGCTGCCTGGAATTTCCACTGGTGGCCCAACCTGCCACCGGGAACTCAGCAAAAGCCCGCCTCAGGGGTAGGGTGCCCAGAACCTCCACCAAGGGCCCAACCTGCCATCAGAAACTCAGCAAAAGCCCACCTCAGGGGTAGGCTAACCAAAACCTCCCCTGTGAACCCACCCTGCCACCAGCAACATCGAGCAGGCCAGCCCAAGACTGAAAACTGCACGGGACTGCTGCAGATGGGCCCGCTCTCTCACCTGGAAAATCAGAAGATCTCTGCAGGATCCAGTTAGTGTGAGAAAATTTGGAAATTTGCTCCCAGGTGGCGAACTTTAGATTACACCAGATCGACTGTAGCAATGTGGTGAGTATAGCCCTAAAATACAGGTGTACAGGGGATAAATAGGGCCAGTAGCAAAACCCCCTACAACTAACTGTAAGATTTTGGTGTGTCAGAAAACAGTGTGTGTGATCCCCTCCTACACATAGAAAACACCAGGCAGAGTGAGAATGACAAAACCAAAAAGCAAAATGCAGTCTCAAACATATGGTTCACCAGAAGCAAGTATAGGAGACATTGAAATAGAGGACCCCAAAAGTAACACACCGGGAATCTCTGAAAAGATAATGAGTGAAATAAAAAAACCAATTGCATCAGGCTATAAGGGGAATCAAATCAGAAGTACTCTCCAATGTAAAGATAGAAACAACTTTAGTAAAGGAGTTGTTGAATGCAGCTAAAGAAGAATTAGAGAAAAAAGTACATGAATATGAGAAACTGATTGAAACTTTGAATGAACAATATAGAAAACAAGCAGAATTCATGAAACAAACTCAGATAGACATGTAAGAAACAAAAAATTCTATTGAAAGCGTGCAAAACCACCTAAAGGAAGCTGAGGATAGGATTTCGGACCTTGAGGACAGGATCACAGTTAGTGATCAGGAAAGGATAGAACTTTTAAAAATAACAAAGCAACATGAAGTGACAATCCAGAAGCTTCATGATGATGCCAAGAGCAACAATATAAGAGTAATGGGCATTAGTGAAGATACAGGAGTTGAGGCAAATGACATACATAAAGTATTTACAGAAATAATAGCAGAAAATTTCCCAAACATGGGGAAAGAAACTGATATGCAGATAAGTGAGGCATATAGAACACCAAACAGTCACAATCAACATAAATCCACACCCAGACACATAATAATTAAGATCTCAGACATACAGCATAAAAACAGAATACT
Source organism: Hydrochoerus hydrochaeris (assembly GCA_004027455.1). Taxonomy (NCBI): domain Eukaryota; kingdom Metazoa; phylum Chordata; class Mammalia; order Rodentia; family Hydrochaeridae; genus Hydrochoerus; species Hydrochoerus hydrochaeris. The sequence goes on from PVLA01009130.1 coordinate 56,708, forward strand.
AAAAGCTGTCAGAGAAATAACACAACTCACCTATCGAGGAAAGCCCATTAGAATCACGACAGACTTTTCAGCACAAAATCTCAGGTCAAGAAGAGCTTGGAGTGAGGTATTTCAAGCCCTGAAGGAGAACAACCTTCAACCAAGACTGATGTACCCAGCAAAACTGTCATTCAAATTTAATGGAGAAACAAGATACTTCCCTGACAAAGAACAACTGAAGAAATTCATGTCCACCAAACCAACCCTAGAAAGAGTACTGAAAGACATACTAGACAGAGATAAAAATGTCCACAATCCCCAAAACAACAGCAGAAAAAAAAAAAACCACCAGATAGGATAAGCAATTATATAAGAGGAAAAGCAGAAAGAAACAACTGGAACATAACATGGCAAAGTTGAGCCAGTACATATTAGTGATATGCATAAATATAAATGGCCTCAATGCACCTATACAAAGAAATAGATTGACAGAATGGATCAAGAAATGGACCCCACAATATGCTGTATACAAGAAACACATCTGACCCAAAAGAATGGAAAACAGTATTCCATGCAATAGTAACCCAGAGAAAAGCAGGGTAGCTATTCTATTTTTAGACAATGTGAACTTCAAACCTAAAATGATTAAAAGAGATAGAGAAGGTCAGTACATACTTGTTACTGGTAAAATTCAAGAGGAGGAGCTAACAATTATAAATATGTATGCACCAAATACAGGAGCACCCAACTCCTGTAGATACTAATGGACATGAAAAACCTAATACACAAAAAGACAGATACTATTGGACATGAAAAACCTAATACACAAAAACACAATTATAACAGAAGATCTTAACAGCCCATTGTCACAAAGAGATAAATCAACTAGAAAAAAGTCAGCAAAGAAATAACAGAACTGAATCACACTTGTGAGCAAATGGACTTAGTAGATGTTTACAGGGTATTCCACCCAACCACTTCAGAATACACATTCTTCTCAGTTGCACATGGGACATTCCCAAAATAGATCATATATTATCCCATAAAATATTCTTAAGTAATTGCAAAGGTATTGAAATCTTACCATACATAATATATGACCATAGTGCACTCAAATTGGAAACTAATGGAAAAAGAAATTGTAAAACCTGCATAAATGCATGGAAATTAAATAACAGCCTTTTGAACAACAAGTGGGCTACAGATAAAATTAAAGAAGAAATTTAAAAAACCCTACAACTCAATGAAAATATAGAAACAACATACTGTAATCTGTGGGATGCAATGAAAGCAGTCTTAAGAGGGAAATATATAGCAATAAACTATCATATCAAGAAAACAGAACAAGCACAAATAAACAACCTAATGCTCCATCTCAAGCGTCTAGAAAAAGAAGAGCAGGCTAAACCCAAAGCTCATAGAAGAGAGGAAATTGTAAAGATTAGAGCAGAAATCAATGCAATTGAAACTAAAAAAAAAAAAGAATTAATGAATCAAAAAGCTGGTTTTTTGAGAGAATCAACAAAATTGACAAACCCCTAGCTAACCTTATCAAGAGAAAGAAAGAAAAAACCCAAATTCCTGCAATAACTGAAAAGGGAGAAATTATTACAGATCCCATAGAAATTCAAAAGATCATGAATACCTACTTTGAAAATCTCTACTCACATAGAGTGGAAAACACAGAGGAAATGGACAGATTTCTGGAAACATATGAACTACCAAAGCTCAACCAAGAAGATATAGCAATTTTGAACAACCCCATATCTACTATTGAAATTGAAAATGTAATTAAAAACTTACCAACAAAGAAAAGCCCAGGTCCTGATGCATTGACAGCTGAGTTCTACAAGAAATTTAGAGAAGACTTGATGCCAGTACTCCTTAAACTCTTCAATGAAATTCAGGAAAAAACAATCTTCCCTAAATCATTCCTAGAGGCAAGTATTACTCTGATACCAAAACCAGAGAAAGATCCAAACAAAAAAGAGAACTATAGGGCAATCTCACTAATGAAATTTGATGCAAAGATTCTCGACAAAATACTGGCAAATAGAATGCAGCAAATCATCAAGAAGATTATACATCATGACCAAGTGGGGTTTATTCCAGAAATGTAGGGATAGTTTAACATATGCAAATCAATAAATGTAATACACCACATCAACAGAGCCAAAAACAAAAACCACATGGTCATCTCAATAGATGCAGAAAAAGCTTTTGACAAAGTCTAAAACATGTTCATGATAAAAAACCCTTCAGAAACTCGGAATACGTGGCATCTACTTCAACCTTATAAAGGCCATCTATGACAAACGAGTACCCAATATTATACTAAATGGACAAAAACTGAAAGCTTTCACTTTAAAAGCAGGAACAAGACAAGGATGCCCACTATCACCACTCCTTTTCAACATAGTTCTGGAAACACTAGCCAGGCCAATCAGACAAGAGAGAGAAATGAAAGGAGTAAAGATAGGAAAGGAAGAAGTTAAATTATCACTATTTGCAGATGTCATGATACTCTAGATAGAAGACCCAAAAAACTCCATTAAAAGACTGCTGGAGGTAAAAAACAAATTCATCAGTGTAGCCGGATATAAAGTCAGTGCTCAAAAATCAATAGCATTCCTGTACACAAACAAAAAACTCACTGAGAGAGAAATTATGGAAACATCACCCTTTATAATAACATGTAAAAAAATGAAATAGGAATCAACCTAACTAAAAATGTAAAAGACCTATATGCTGAAAGAAATACTGTGCTGAAAAAGGAGATTGAAAAGGATATTAGAAAATGGAAGGACATTCCTTGCTCTTGGTTAGAAAGAACCAACATTTTGAAAATGGCCATACTCCCAAAACTGTTATACAGATTTAATGCAAGCCCCATCAAAATAGCATTGACATACCTCACAGATCTAGAGAACACACTACAAAAATTCATTTGGAAACAGAAGAAACCTAGAATAGCAAAGGCAATTCTAGGCAACAAAAGCAAGGCAGGAGGCATCTCAATTCCTGACTTGAAACAGTACTATAAAGCCACAGTGATAAAATCAGCATGGTACTGGCAAAGAAATGTACCTGAGGAGCAATGGAACAGATTAGAAGATGCAAGTGCAACTGCAAAGATACTCAGCGATCTGATATTTGACAAAGGGGCTAAATATGTCCACTGGGAGAAGGATAGTCTCTTTAATAAATGGTGTTGGAAAAATTGGCTCTCTACATGCTGAAAACTGAAACTAGATCCATGCATATCATCATGAACAAAACTAAAGTCTAAATGGATCAAAGACTTCAATATTAAACCAGAAACACTAAATCTACTGGAAGACAAGGTAGGTAGAAGTCTTAGAGACTTAGGGGTAGGCAGAGAATTCATGAGCAAAACGCAAACTGCACGGGAAACACTTCAAAGAATCAACAAATGGGATCTCATATTATTGAAAAGTTTCTGCACTTCAAAAGAAATCATCAACAGAGTGAAAAGAAAACCAACAGAGTGGGAAAAAATTTTAGCCAGCAACACCTCAGACAAAGGACTTGGGTCCAGAATATATAAAGAATTGAAAAACATCAAGCCCACCAAATTCAAAGACCCTCTCCAAAAATGGGCATCTGAGATGAACACACAGTTCTCAGAGAAAGATATACAAATGGCAAATAAATACATGAAGAAATGTTCACCATCGCTGGTCATTTGAGAAATGCAAATTAAAACAACATTGATATTCCACCTTACTCTGGAAAGAATAGCTGCCATCAAGAAATCAACTGATAACAAATCTGGCAAGGCTGTGGGGAAAAAGGAACACTGCTCCACTGTTGGTGGGAATGTAGACTGGTGCAACCATTATGGAAATCCATATGGAGAATTCTCTGAAGACTAGGATTGGAAGCCCCATTCAATCCAGCTATCCCCCTCCTGGGCATTTTCCCCAAAGAACTGAAAAATTCATATCATAGTGATATATGTGCACCCATGTTCATAGACACACAATTTGTGATAGCTAAATCCTGGAAACAACCAAAATGCCCATCAACTGCAGAGTTGATGAAAAAGATGTGGCATTTTTATACAATGGAATATTACTCAGCTATAAAAAAGGATGATCTTGAGGCCTTCATAGGCAAATGGAGACAACTTGAGACTATCCTCATTAGTGAAATAAATAAGAATCATATTTATAAATATCATATTGTGTCTCTAGTGTAAAAAGTAAATAAGAACCACAAGTGTAATAAAACCAAAATGTGTAATTGCTATTGTAAATAAGAGAGGAAAAGGAAGTGCTCTAAGGGATATAACTGCATGTATGTTTGAGTGTGTAAAATAGATGACCATATTGCTGAATCTTTGTTGGATGTTTGAGCAGAACTGTTTGTAGTCTGACTGTTTCAATATTTACAATGTACCCTTTAGCTTTGTAACTTGAACAACTACATCCAGGATGACAGTACATAATTTATAAATTACTGATTTCTTAGTGGGGCTTTTTCTCATTCTCCTTTTCTTTCTTCTGTTAGAATTCTGTATTGTTTCTACCTGTTTTTCTGTTTTTTTTCTTCTCTTTAAATAAAATTTTTAAAATGTATAGTTGCTATTATTAAAAAAGAGGAAGTAGGAAGTGCTATAAAAGATATAGCTGCATGTATGTTTAGTTGTGTGGGATCGATGACCATATTTCTAGGTTTTTGTTGGATTGTTGAACAGATCTGTTTGCACTCTCACTGCTTTAGGGTCTACTTTGTGTGCTTTAATTCTGTAATTTGAATAACTATTTCTAAAAGAACAATATGTAATGTATCTACTAGTGATTACTTACTGTTTATCTTCTTTTCTTGAAATTCTGTAGTATTTCTACCTTTTTCCTGTTTTTTTCTTTCTCTTAAAAAAAAAAGGAAATACTTGTCTCCCAATTATGGACTGAAAACTTTACAAAATTTGAGTCAAGTAAAACATGCCTTCTTTAACTTCAGATGATGGATATTTTGTCTCAGCAATGAGAAAAATAACTAAGAATCTGGTATCAGAGAAGCAGCCCATTTCTGGGACTGTACATGACTATGTGGTTTAGGAGCCTTTGGAACTGATTTTTGGGAAGAGTTTTGAATGGTTCAGAGATGCCATCTGAAAATGTAGCCCTAGAATTCCTGTGGCTGTGCTTTGATTGCAGATTCTGCTCAGGGCTCAGAAGACCAAAATACTGATAGAAATCCTGTCAGTGAAGACTAGGCTCAGATGGTTTCTATCACTGAATTTCAGACAATTTGTGTTATAACTTGGCAGAAACTTTTTCTCATGCCTAGAGACTTTGCCTGAGACCAAGATTAGGCACTGCAGACCAATTCATCCTGCAGAAGAAATTTCTAGCAATCTAATGTTGAGGTGGTGGCATGGCTACCATTGAGGGCTTTTAGCCAGATTTATGCTGCAAATCAAGATCAAACTGCCCAAAAGAATGTTTCAAATCATTGTGAGTTTGGCCAGAAAGGAAGCTTCAGTAAAGTTGTAGTTTACAAAGATGAAACAGAAAAGAAATTCGTCTCTGGAAAGATTAGCAAGAAAATCCCAAGTGTTTCAGAAGAAGACAACAGAAAAGATGATTTGGGGACATCATGAGTGCCAAAAGGACTCCAGTTTTTTCAGCCTCAGAATTGCAAAGGTGAAAGAATTTTCTTTGAGAACAGAGCCCCAGAGCACCAAGTTCCAGAATGGCAACAATCTAGGGAGTTATTTCTCAGGTTTTATTCATAGGCCCTCAACACCTGCAGCCAAGAGAGAAGGAAGACTGGACGCTGCTCCACTTGGCAGCACACCATGCTTCATCCATGTGGTGCTAGTTTTAGGTGCATGTAGAATATGACAGTTGTGGAGTCAGGAATGGTTCTACCCATATTTCAAAGGCCTAAGATGCCAGGTAGTATGTCTCTGAGAGGACATATAGGAAGCTGTGGATGTGAAGCTGAAGGTGCAGTGAAGACCCCAGAAATTTGGAGAAGCCAGAAACATGGATCCTCTGGGGAAAAATGCAAGTAGGGAGCAAAGCCAGCCCAAGAGAGAAGCCATGGAACTACAACCACCAGCAGTGCCAGAGGGGCAAAGCCACCAAAGTCCTTTGGAATTCATGTCTTGCTACAGATTGCTGGGGATGTTTGACCTACTGAATTTTGGACTTGCTTTGGTCCCACTCCTTTGAATTCTACTATTTGTACCTTTTGGAAGGGCAATGTTAATTTTTTGCCATTGTATATTGAAAGTATTTCTCTTTTTAATTGTATGAGGTCTCACAGCTAAGAGTTTGCCTTGAATCTCAGAGGGGACTTGGGACTTGGACTTTTCTGCAATGCTGAAACTGTTAGAACTTTGATAACTCTTAGAGATGGACTAAATATCTTTTTCATAAAGGAATGTACATGAGTCTTTGGGATACCATGGAAGGACCTTCTCTATCTCTCTTTTGAATGATCTCTCATATTCATGAAGAAAGAGGCAAGCAAAGCTCCCAACTTGACTGATGTTACAACTTGTCATTTTCTTGTTACTTCTAATGCTACCCAGTCAATACCTTAGACCCTGGAAAGTATTATATTGAGGTGTAAAATTCGTCATTCTGAGATCTAATTCATGCATTACTTAAGATTTGGTGGCCTTAATTATTTCCTAATCAGTAAAGAGAATGAGCTAAATGTTTGCTAATGTCCAATTTAAAATTGCACTGACACTCTCTTAGCTCCTTTCTTCTTTTACTTGAATTCTGCAACATGAGCATATCATTCATACCCACTCCTACCAATATTGAAAATGTCCCATCTTCCTCATTGTCTTCAACTTATTCATAACCTATTTTATAGCACTTAATTCTTAAACACACTTGTATCTATGCCTAAAAGAATTATGACTCATTTTTAATAGAAGCTCCAAATTGAAAGATATAATCTGCAGTGTAGGAGATGTTAATCAACACTAACCATTTAACCTACTCTCCATACACAAGTACCACTTGTGGAGGAGATAGAGTCTACCTGCGTAAAGTCCAGTTTTGAATGCTGATTAGGACACAAAACTTGATGTTATTGCTCAATCTAAATTCCAGAAAGCAGTTAAGTGGTTTTCTTTCCCCTCCTTAACACTATAAATGCAGGCAACAAATAATATCCAAATTTTTCTTTTGTTTTTATTATAAAATTCAATGTTTAACGAACATATAGCAAAGATCTTCCATGAGTTTTCTCCAGCTCTATCATACTTTCTGAGCTCACCATTCTGGCCCATGATAAATCATTGCATAGATTCTAATGTAAATATGAATATTTTCCTTCTTTACTGAAGGATCACTTAAAATTCAACACATGGCCAGTACTAAGATTCTTTAAGAGAATCTTAAAGACAAACATGTGATCTAAATAATGAATAACAAAGCCAGGCTCTACAGAAGAAGGTAAATTGCCTTGGTCAGTTTTCCAGACACTGAGATAAAATACTGACACCAAATTTAAAGAAAGAGACTTAGATGAGCTTTTCAGTTTCAGAGGTTTCAACTCATGATCTACTGTCTCTGAGGCAGGAAAATCATTGTATAAGGGCCTTGTAGAACAGACCTGTTTGCTTCATGGCTGAGGGGAAACAGAACATAGAAGAGCTCCAAGGAGAGATATACAATTCAAAAGGCACCATCTCAATGACCCTTCTCCTCTAACTTGGCCCCACCTCCTGACTGAGCATTATTGAATTAATCCATCAATTAGTATAAGGGCCCCATAATCCAGGCACCTCTCCAGGAGTCTCTTTCTTTTTTTTTCATGGAGCATCTAATTTTTATCTTTTTTAAAAAATTTTATTTAAAGGGTGGGGGAAGCAAAACAGAAAAAAGAGTAGAAACAATACAGAATTTAAAAAAAAATAAACAGTAAGAAATCACTATTTGATGATACATTACATATTGTCTTCTTGGATATAATTGTTCAATTTACAAAATTAAAGCATATAAAGTGGACATTCAGTCAGTGAGGCTGCAAACAGTTCTGTTCACCGATCCAACAAAAACTTAGTAACGTGGTTATCAATCCTACACACTTAAGTATACATACAGTTATCTCTTTTAGAGCACTTTCTTTTCCTCCTCTTGCTTTTTTTAAAAAAATTTTTATTTAAAGAAAAAATTTTGATACAGAAAGAGGGTAGAAACAATACAAAATCTCAAAAACAAAACAGAAAAAAAAAACAAAAATAATAACCACTAAAAAATCACTAGTTGATAATTACATACTTTCCTCTTAGATGCAGTTGTTCAAGTTACAAAAGTAAAGTCCACAAAGTAAACATCCAAACAGTGAGACTGCAGTCAGTTTTGCTCATCCATCCAACTAAAACTTTAGCAACATGGTTATTAATTCCACACACTCAAACTACATGCAGTTAGATCCTTTAGAATACTCTTCGTTTTTTTTCTTTACAATAACTATAATCCATTCTCATAAACTACTTAGAAGTTCTACACATGTATAAGTCTCTACACATATACCTAGCCTTTCTGTATTACAGGGAGAAACAAATCAAAACAAGTCAGCAATACAAATTCCTAGAAAAACACAAAATGAAAAGAGCATACAAAAACACAACACTAGGTGATCTATGGTAGTCACTATGATGTCTCTTGTTATTTTCAATAAATTGTCTATATCGTCAAATATAATATAAACTTAGCATTGCTTTACACTATTAATAAAATCTAAACATTGGAGACATTATAGGACTTCAAAGGCAGTTAACAATCAAACCAGAATGGGTATCCTATTGAATCCTGTCATCTTCAGAGTAGTTGCCCCCACTCTCAGACTCAACACTCTCAAACATACCAGATTCAAATAAAATCAGTCAAGATAAAACAGTGATATAACAAATTTTCTCTGTCTTATCTCTGCCATGCTATTTTTCTGTTATTTGTTTACTTTTCTCCTTCATTCCATTGTCTGCCCTTTTCTTTGAGGACTTTCTGCCATTATTCCTGGAACCCTCGTGATTTTCTTCTCTCTCTCTAGAATGTCCTTCAGTAGTCTTTGCAGGGTGGGATTGGTGGTCACAAACTCCCCCAGTTCCTCTTTATCATGGAAATATCTTGTCTCTCCATTAATTTTGAGAGACAGTTTAGCAGGGTACATCATTCTGAGTTGGAGGTTATTTTCTTTTAGGGCTTGGAATATTTCACTCCAAGCTCTTCTTGATTTGATGGTTTGCATTGAGAAGTCTGCTGTGATTTTGATGACTTTTCCTTTAAAGGTAATCTGTTTCTTTTCTCTGACCACTTTTAATATTCTGTTCTTGTGATGGATTTCTGGGATCCTGATTATTATATGTCTGGGTGTAGATCTGTTTGGGTTGTAGTTGGCTGGAGTTCTATATGCCTCATTTATCTGAACTTCACTTCCGTTACCTATGTTTGGGAAGTTTTCCTTAATTATTTCTGTGAATAGATTTTTTATTTCATTTGTATTTGTGGCTGCATCTTCATTCACATATTTTATTCTTAGGTTATAAATCCTTTTGTCATCTTCTAGCCTTTGTATCATTGCTTCCTGGTTCCTTGTTATTTTTAAGAGATCCTTCCTTTCACAGTCATACTTTGCAAATCTATCTTCAAGTTTTGAAAGTTCGTCTTATAGTTTTTGTTAAAAGGTTCTGCCAGGTTTCAATGGAGTTTTTAATTTTCAGATATTCTCTTTTGATCTGTTTCATATATTCTAGATTTTGTTTATATTCTTCATCAAAAGCTTCTCTCCTTTCTCTGGGTTCCTCTATTCATTCATTTGTGCCTACTTGAGGATTACGCAGGACTTCTTTTATTAATTTTCTTATATCTTGCTTCACCTGAGTTAGAATTTCAGATTTAAATTTGACGATGAGGTCACAGATATATTTCTTTATTTCCAATGAGGTTGTCTCTGACATTACAGGTTTGTTGCTCTCAACCTCCTCTGCATTTACCTCTCTTGAACTCACTTTCCCTGTTTGCGCAGTTGGGTACCTTTTGCTTTTTCTCTGTCTTGTCATGTTTTCAGCTCCCTTCAGACAGGTGGGTGGTGAGGATCTCTAGGCCTTTCCTATTGTTTACAGTTTTTCTGCAGCACACTTGCTAGGGAAGTACCACCCCCTAGTCCTCTGTGGATCTGTGAGTTGTACGCTAAGAGCTGGCTCCTCCCCTATGCCCTCAACCAGTTTATGTTTCAACAAGTTTGTGTGTTCCCTGGGGATGCCACTGGCCCAGAAAAGCCTCGTCCCCGGCTATTGGGTTCCCAACCATGGCCCTTCCTGAGCAGATCCCACCAATCTGCTTTGGACTAGGAGTCATCAGCGGATGCTGCCTCAGGTTTTGATTCAAGCCGGCCCTGCCTAACTACAAAATGTCACCCAGCCAGTCCTCCCAGTTTGGGGATTCCAGTTCCCATCACTCACCAAAGTTCGTGCAGCTGGACTGGCTGTTTCCACTCCCTATCTCAGCCCCTCCTCTAGGCGAGGGTCTGGAGCTCACCAACTCCCGCTCTCAGCAGGGCCATGATCTCAGCTCAATAGTGAGTCACCTGACTTTAAGACGTTCCAGTACAGCGACCAGGCTCGCCCAGCTCCAGCCCTCTGTCCATGCTTCTTTTTCTTCTTTCTTTTTTCTTTTTCTTTTTCCTCAGTTTCTTCCTGGGTCATGAGAATTCCTTTCCTTTTGTCTGGCTTTCTCCATGTTGCCAGATTCCAGCGTCTGAGTTGTTTTTATTTTTTTTTCCTCAGAGAGGCTCTTATCCTGCCGCCACTCAGTCAGCCATCTTGCAATCCCCCTCCAGGAGTCTCTTAATGTGGTCAAATTGATAGTTAAGATTAACAGGCACAGCAATAAAATGCCCCAACCCTTGAGACTTTCTCCTTTTTTCTATTAAACATCTTCCTGTAACCAAATACTTTTTACCATTCACTGGTATGATTCCTTCTGCAGTTTTTTCAAGTCCCTGTTAGCAATTAGCCTATGTCAGTAGTTCCACAACTTGTTTATTTGTAAATCTCATGGCAATTCCCATTCAACAGGGATCAGTTTCACTGGGGGAATCAGGAACTTTGAATTAACCCAAACTTGGCTATAGTCAATTTTCTAACTTCCCAACATGATCTTAAATTTTGAAGGAACAGGAGCTCCTTGGAGTTGGGTTATATAATCCCAGGCGATAAATGTGAGATGAAGATTTTTAAGACTTCTATTTGGTAGACGCATAGAGTTTTTAGTATTTCTTCTTTCTATGGAAAATTTAGTTCCAGCAGCACATTCTTTGTACAACAATTTTAACCTCAGTGCAAACACCAGCACATCTTTTCTTTTTTCCCTTTTTTCTACACCTATGCACATTCATATGCTTTTTAAAAATTTTTTTGAATGATTGCAGTTCAAGAAGTTTACCAACATCACAGCCTCCTTTTTCTTTATTATATTTTTCAAAAAATCTGTAAGTCTGATAAAAATAAACTCTTGGCTCAAGTCTATATCATAATTTTGAATGGAGAAAAAACTCAGGACTTTAAATTCAGTATCATAGAGGTTAAGCTTCATTATCAACCCAAACAGAACCACAGGCCCATGGAATCCTGTCACTGTGTGGACTTGCTCTCAATTTGCAAAATAAAATCAGCACATAGTAAGTATGTTGAATCTTTACTGAAGAATAATGAGAAAATACTAAAGAATAGATGGTATCTTTGGGTAATGTACAGAATGATATCATTTTATCATTGTCTCTTCACAAGATTTTCCCTGAACTCTGAAATTTTCTTACCCACATTCAAATTCCAATATGAAACCTCATCATCAAGAGCTGGAACATACCCTCATCCTCTCCTTTTCTTTTCTCTTTTTGGCTCAATCTCTTTATGTATATCAACTAGTAGATTAAACATTGTTTTTGTTCTTACCTATCATTAACCAGAATATAATAAGTAAGTATATTTGAGTACTATATAATTACCAGGAGTTCTTTTTCTAGAATTGGTGGAAAGGAGAACATTTGTGTTATAAATTTTCAGACTTGGTCTAGAATAAGTTCATTAAAACTCACTTCAATGTGGTCTGCTGCCTGTGACCTCGTTCGAATCCTCCCTCCACATGCATTTGTCAGAGAAATATCTTGTTTAGGCCAGGGATATAGCTCAGAGGCACAGCACCTGCCTGGAAGCATAAGGTCATGAGTTCAATTCCTAGTACCAAAATAATAATAATAATAATAATAATAATATGATAAATATCTTTTTGTTCCTCATCTTTCTGCACTACAGCTCAACACATCTCGTAACTTCTTACTAGGATGAAAACTAGTGATAAATGGCAGAATCATATCAATATGTTCTCTTTTCATGTGAAAGTTTCCAGAGAATCGAATATGCAATGCACATGGACCTTAATGAAGTCATAATCCCACAGGTCCCCTCTCTCTTTCCTTGCCAAATTTCTGCCACCTCGAGACTCACTTTCTGCTGTTGCCACTGCTGAACTCTCTGTTACCAGAGAGTGATAAATGTCTTCCTCTTCACTCATCTTTACTTCACTTCATTAAGTCTCTACACACATACACACACATATTTACACATGCATGACACTTGCACACACAAAGCTGAGCCTAATATTTTGATCATTACGAATCATTCCTAAAGAGTGGATACCTTGGATACATGCTCAAAAGAGAGGCACAACACATGTTTCAGTAAAATAAGAAAAAGACCCATGGCCATGGGTCAACACTTAGATTCCAATTTGTCTACCTGGATAAAGAAATATCCCATGAAAGGTACACTGTAAGCATCTGTGACCAAATCCTCTGAAATTCTGGTTAGATCAGGAGAGAGCTTGTGGGAAGGAACCATATTAATAGGAAGGATACAAAGGTCATATCATGATCATATATATTCACATTTTCTTCTTTCAGTACATACTCACTTCAGAATCTGTTATGAAAAGAACCCATTTTGATTTTTCATGATTCATTATAAATTAGTTACTGAGCAGCTCTGAACCTTTATCCTAAGCTAGGGCAATACCATGATGAAGAAAACAAACCAAATCCATTTTTTTATGATGCTAACATTCTGCTTGTGGACAACAAACAGAAAAATAAATAGCATTTCAGGTGATGATTAAAATGAAAAATAAATAAAGGTATGAGATGAAAGTAGGAGAGTGGGAAGGTGGAATTTAAAATAAATTAAGTGAAAAGATACAGTTTAAAGCAGATTAAGTGAGAAGGTGCAGTTAAAATAGATGAATAGACTAACTTAAAAGCAGAGACCTCTTAGGAGAAACCATGGCATGGAGAAGAAACTAGTTAAAATGCTCTTTCCCCATCCAACTGTCTGAGAAATTATATTTTAAAAAACAATTATGAGATTATTTAATTATAATTAGCCTTTCACTTTTCACAAAGATACCATGAAACAAGCACTATGGCCCAGAGATTCTATGAGAATTCTTTGATAGAATGAAAGTCAGTCAGACTTAGTCCCCCCAACTCCTGGAGCTCATGGATGAAGCCCTAATAAGCAAGAATTTTCACAAAATTAGAACTGTGACAAGTATTCTGAGAGAGAAATAAGAGTGTCATTGGGATATATGACATGGGAATAAAGTCTAATTGGAAAAAGTTATCTTGAGGAACTAAATTGTTGAAAGGTGATGACAAATGCAATCCAGGAGAAAAGTTCAGTGCATTAAAGAAATAAGAGAAAAAGTACAATGACCGGACAGGGAAGGGAATACTGACCATGGAGAGAACCAACCCAAATAATGAATTAACACTTACTGATGAAATGCTCAAAATATTTTCCTTAGCATCACATAATCAAGACAGTAATGTTGACTCTATTTAAAATTATTTTAAAAATCCTAGCCAATGCATTATGAGGTGAAAATGATCTCCCCTTAACATTACAAAAAATGATATTTTAAATTTATTTTCATATTCAATTACATAAATGGAACTTTTTTATTTTACTTGCTGTTATATTTTTTTGAGAAGGATAATTTTGTTCTTTTGTGATTGTTGTCCTACAGTTTTTTTTTGTTTTCTTAGTTTAGGGCTTTTTATGCTATTTGTTTATTTTATAGGAAAGCACTCAAATCAAAATGTTATTTTGTTCCAAAGTATGTATTTTTAAAATCTATAATTTTCTTCTTTTATCCCAGACCTGAGCTTGCTTTTTTCTTTTTAAAAACTCTTAAATAGCTACACATATTTTAAATGGTTAATTTATTTCCATGACCTATTCAAAAATGATGAACATATTTAATGTATGGGATTTGTTTCCATATACAAATAGTTCTCTGGAGACATTCATGTAAGTTTTAGATCTTGTATCTGTCAAAATGATGCATATTGAGGACACATTAAGATAAACTTAAATTAATATGTAGTGATTTAAATTTTAGTTGTTGTTCATAAAATTTAAAAATGATAACTGATATTTTTATTTTCCACAATAACTATATAATAGCAATGATATTTTAAATTTGTCATTGATTTTAAAGTAATCATTATCTTACTTTCATGTATTGCAACCAGAAATTACAGGTATAACCTATTCCGATAAGAAACCTGAGAGAATATATCACCTTTAGATTGCCTTAGAAGAAAGGCATCCAACAGGATGAAATGAAAGAACTCAAATCCATGCAAAATAATTAAAAAGCATGAGTGAAGATAATTGCATCAATAAATATAAAAGACAATGAAAATGTATTTTTGAAGTATTTCTTATAGTTTCTTTTTAGTTTAAAACATGATTATATGAAATAATGTTTTAAACATTGTTCCTGTGCTTATAAGATACAAAGATATAATAACATACAAAGGAATGGGAAGGGACGGATTATATGTTCTTGAAAAATTCTTAAATAATATTAAAATTTTAGCATCAACCTTAGCTAGATTCTTCATTAAAATGTTCATTGCAATTCCCAGAGCACTCTGTAGAAAAACAAATAGTCAAAGAAACAATATTTTAAAATATTGAACTAGAAAATACCTATAACACAAAAATACTTATTTACCCTATGAATAATTAAATTAGATAACTTGAATAAGTACCACAAACAATTAAGTTAGATATTTGAAGAATATGTAAAAAAATGATCAAACTATAGTTTGCTAATAAAACAGTTTTCATAGTCAGACACCCAAGTAAGTTAATTGAAAATAAAAGGAAGAAAAAAAATACACAAAACAAAAAAACCTAATGAGAAGCAATTTTATTAATATCAGAAAAAATCAACTTTAATTAAAAGTTGCTACTAGAAATAATAAAGGATTTTTAAGTAATAAAAGTGATTACATCAGAGAAACATAATATTTATGACTCCAACAGTAAAATGTCCCCCCAAAACATAACACTAAACCTGAAGAACTAAAATGTCATGACCACTAGTTGGTATACTTGGTGATTTTAACACTCTGCTTTCATTATAGACAGAACAAATACTCAGAAAATGAATACTAATTTAAAATATGCACAAATCTATAAACAAATTAGGTGTGCAAAAGATGTGCAAAACTGTAAACAAATATAAGAACATTCTATCTAATCTCAAAAACACATGCTTTTCAGCTGTAAGTGGAACATTCCCTAAGCTCTACCATACAGTGGATCATAAATCTTTCCTCAATAATGGAAAAGGTTTGAAATTATACAAAGTACATGTTTTCTGACTGCAGTGAAAAGATATTAGTAATCAATTAGAAGAAAATTATTTAGAAGAAACTTTAGGACTTTTACATATATATGGGTATCAGTCAACACACACTTCAAAAATCACTAAAACTAAGCAGAAACCAAGAGACTGTATAGGGAATATTTGAAAAGTAATGAAAATGAAAACACAATACACCAATAGTTTATAGGATATAGCTATATTTATTCTATTGCTACCTAACACAAATTGTTAAGAACAATCAGATAAAAAGAATAAAACCCACTCAGTAAAGAAATAAAACTATCTTTTCAATTGGAACTATTGTATATTCAGAAATCTTAAAGAATCCATCAAAAATCTATTGGACTTAATAAATTAATCTATCAAGGTTTTGGAATACAAGATCCATATACAAAAATCAATTACATTTCTATAAACTAGCAATAAACAATCTGAAAGTACAATTATGTGTGTAAGAACACAAAAATAAAATATCCAACAATCAATTTTACAAAAGAATAAGGCATATACTTTGAAAACTAATAATATCATGAAAGAAATTTTAAAGGAAATAAAAATCTGCTCTGTACTTGGTGATTGGGAGAGTTAGTATTTTTAAAATGATAATAGTCCCTTGTCGCTGTTCAGGGGAGAGAAAATTCTCTACTATTGCTAACCTCGGGATACTAGTAGAATTTACTTTGGTAATGTCTCTAAATGTGCAGAGAGATTTCAACAGTGCTTTCAGTGAATTATTCTCATTTGTCTACATTTGGAAACCCCTTATGAATATAGTGTTTAATTTTAATTTCATCATCACATTCCATTGTTTTCTTTTGGTCTCATTATCTCTTACCTTTTTTTCTATTTTCTATAGAATCTCCATCCATTTCATTTTCAGCAAGGACTTTCAAACTACACATTCTATCCTGCTTTACTTGAGATTAGCACATCATGTCTTAACACCATTCTTTCAGCTACCAATATAATCTACCAAAATATGTGGCAAAATAATTTTGAATCTTTTTTAAGATAAAGCACTTTGCCATTTTCTTTTCTTCCTCCTGTTTTGGTTCTTTTGGTCACAATTTGTGAAGTCTTTTCTTCACTTAAAAATTCTTCATTTGTTTATTAATATTGTATTGGGTTTCCTGACTGTTATAGGTTTTTAAAAATTCTTCATTGTATCTCAAGGTGATATGATAGCGAAAGCTGAATGTTGACCACAGAGAGGCCAGTAAGGATTAATTTGGGTGCTATCAAGAATCTTGAGATTGGCCTTGTTCAAGAGTGTGTAGATCCGGTAAATAATTGAGATAAATCAAGCAATTAAAAAAACAAACAAACTTTAGTTACTGTATCATATTATGACATTTTCAAGAAGCACTGTCCATTTAATCTTACTCTACCATTCAGTGA
This sequence comes from Hydrochoerus hydrochaeris, assembly GCA_004027455.1. Taxonomy (NCBI): domain Eukaryota; kingdom Metazoa; phylum Chordata; class Mammalia; order Rodentia; family Hydrochaeridae; genus Hydrochoerus; species Hydrochoerus hydrochaeris. The sequence goes on from PVLA01009130.1 coordinate 73,819, forward strand.
CTGGACTATTGCATATTTTTATTTCATAATTTACTTATAATGTCTCTCCATGAGCACCATCACGGTCATTATTTTACTCTTTTCCCCTGATTACAAGCACAGCATCTAACAGGAAACAATTACACGACACAGTCAGACCCTGATGTCTCTAAAGAAGTGTAAATATCTGTATGCTGAGGCTTAGTGGTACCCTTTTTAAAGCAATATTTTCATGAAACTATCTTTTAACTTAGCAACCTAAATAATTTCTTGTTTTATGTTCCTGGTTGCATCTGTTTTTAATTTTTTATGGAATTTCTTACACTAAACATTTTGTATTGCTATTGAAATTTGAATTGTAATTTATTCTGTATGCAGCTGCCTTATCCCCCTCAGTTCACTTAGCTTTTTGACACCTTTTTATTTATATTGTATACGCATCACACACCCAAAAGCTCAGTGCTGGAGACACAGAGATGTTCAATAAATATTACTTGATTTGATTTATTATGGATCTTATTAGTTCTGGCTGCTCAGTCTGGTAGTACATTCCCTTCTGTTTGGTATAAAGCAGACGGCCCTTGATAGACTCTGAAATGCAGTCCAGAGTTAATCATCTCGAGAAACCTGATATGCTTTTAAATTTCCCAGATCTCTTATTAGAAAACTCAAGAGACTTTAGGCATTGACTTTTTCTTAATCTGTTACCACATTTGATGTGCATTCATATCTCCAGCAACTTCATCAAGTGATTAGGGCTTCATGAAAATTTAGATTTGTTTAGAATTGGCATTGAATACATGTCTGTATCTTTCTTTTTTTTCTTTTTTCTTTCTTCTTTTCTTTCTTTTTTAAAGCATTAGGGGAAAGCTCAGCTGCCAGGTCCCTTGTGTAAAATGGTTTTCTTGACACTGCTTCTGTGTTGTCTCACACCCATATATCTAGCCTTATAACTTGAAAACAGGAAAAGGAGGGAGAGATAGACCTTCTGTTCATTTCCAGTGGCGAATCCATTTGGGGCACTAAGTACTTGAATATTTTCAATTTGCTGGGAAGCTTGAAGCCGTAATAGAAGAAAACTAGTAAACCAATTCCATATCCATCATAATAGTACTTGAATTGACAGCAGTTTAAAGTATATTCTTCTTGGATGAAGATTCAGCTGCATAAATAGCTCTGTGGAACTATTTCAGGGCTCTTGCCTCCAATCTAAGGCTGTATCTGCACAATTCACAAAGAGTCATTGAAAACCACTGTCATCTCAGTATGTGTAAATATGCATATTGCTTGGCAGCAATAAAACAAATATCCAGGTGATTAACTGGGAATTTTTTTCATATTTCTTCATGCCCTAACAAAGACACTAGGAATGCAAATCATTTACTAGATTGTTCTATGTTTAATAACCTTCAATTAATTAAAGCACTAAATTTATAAAGAACAGAAGGATGCTGCCTCAAATAATGTTCCTAAAGATCCTAAATTGCAGAGATGGGGCTTCCCTTTCACTGCCAAAGCATGGAGGCTGTACTGGAGAGATAGCATGATATAAAGATGGGTGAAGAGCTGCTTCTTCTGTAATTGCTGCACATGCACTTTTGCTGAAGTGACATCCTATAGATGCTGGGTTGATAAATGCTGTAGGAATGCACCTGGATACCTAGAGATAAGACCACTGAATGGGTATGAATTCCAAATGATAGCAATCCCTGAGGTCATTTTGTTAGAAACCCCTTTAAATGATTGAATGATTAATGGATACAGCAACCCTAGGAAACACAAAAAGTCAATTTAAAAGCCATTCTTGTTTGGAAAGAATTCGTCTTTATATGAGCGTGAAGCATTCTATTACTTTTTATGTGTCATGTATCCCATTGACTTACACTAATTGGAGGTATTAAGTGATGGCATAGATAAGGTGGTCATAAAATCTGGTGACAACAGACATCCAAGACTGGACTTTATTTATATTGCAAGATTTCTCTGACTTGTCACCATTCTTTCTCCATCTCAAACTGAAATTTTCCAGGGACTTTTACCCATGTTGACCCATTGTTTCACAATGGGCACTCAAAAAAAGTACAGCAGGTACCTCCAAAGTAACAAAAGAATCAGTACCATTGATCGCAGTAAAATTTCTTTCTGCTGTTTTTTGACCACATGATAATAACAGGATGTGTTCCTCTCTAGGATCAGTGGCTGGCATAAATTATCAAAGTTGCCTTTTCCCTTTCCTCTGACTTTCTTATTTGTTTCTTTGAGGGATGAAGACATGACAACAAGCTGTGTAAAATAACACTTCTGTACTACAGATGACCAAAGATATGGTTTATTTTGAAGAAAAAAATAATAACTCTAACCTTTGGTTTTCAGTAGAAAGAAGGCTAACAAGTTTGTTCTTTTTTTTCATCATCTCCAGATATTTTTCATTGTCTCACCATTTCCTGCTCTTTGGAAACAAAATTAATTAATTTTAAACAGCAAAAAAAAAAAAAAAGAATAGAGTGTAAAAAATTACTTCATACCTTTTCCCTACTAAAATCAAAACAACATCTTACACTCTGTGATCATAGATCTCATCAACCTAATAAAACATTTATGGATTTCAATTACTATTTTAAGGACCTAGACAAAGACAATGGGCATATCTCATACTTGTAAATCATGCGGACATCCTTCAAAAATAAATACTCGGCTCTGCCACCGGGAACTTTGCAGAAGCCTGCATCAGGGGTAGGCTGCCTGGAACCTCCACCATGGGTCCGCCCTGCCACAGGAACTGAGCGGAAGCCTGCATCAGGCATAGGCTGCCCAGAACCTCCACCGTGGGCCCGCCCTGCCACCACAAACATCGAGGAGGCCCACCCAAGACTGAAAACTGCCCTGGACTGCTTCAGCTGGGCCCACCCTCCCACCTGGAACATCAGAAGGTCTCAGCGGGATCCAGTTAGTGTGAGAAAACTTGGAATTTTACTCCCAGGTGGTGAACTTTGGACTACACCGGATTGACTGTATCAGTGTGGTGAATATACCCCTAAAATAGAGGTGTACAGGGGATAAATAGGGCCAGTGGTAAAACCCCCTACAAGTAACCATATGACTTTGTTGTGTCTGAAAATAGTGTGTGTGATCCCCTCCTACATATAGAAAACACCAGGCAGAGTGAAAATGACAAAACAAAAAAGCAAAATGCAGTCTCAAACATATAGTTCACCAGAAGCAAGTATAGGAGACATTGAAATAGAGGATCCCAAAAGTAACACACCGGGAATCTCTGAAAAGATAGCGAGTGAAATAAAAAAATCCAACTGCATCAGGCTATAGAGGAAATCAAATTAGAAGTAGTCTCCCATGTAAAGATAGAAAAAACAACTTTAGTAAAGGAGTTGAATGCAGCTAAAGAAGAACTAGAGAAAAAAAGTACATGAGCATGGGAAACTGATTCAAACTTTGAATGAACAATATAGAAAACAAGCAGAATTCATGAAACAAACTCAAAGACACATCCAAGAAGCAAAAAATTCTATTGAAAGCATGCAAAACCGCCTAATGGAAGCTGAGGATAGGATTTTGGACCTTGAGGACAGGATCACAGTTAGTGATCAGGAAAGGATAGAACTTTTAAAAATAACAAAGCAACATGAAGTGACAATCCAGAAGCTTCATGATGATGCCAAGAGCAACAATATAAGAGTAATGGGCATTAGTGAAGATACAGGAGTTGAGGCAAATGACATACATAAAGTATTTACAGAAATAATAGCAGAAAATTTCCCAAACATGGGGAAAGAATCTGATATGCAGATAAGTGAGGCATATAGAACACCAAACAGTCACAATCAACATAAATCTACACCCAGACACATAATAATTAAGATCTCAGACATACAGCATAAAAACAGAATAGTAAAACCTGCCAGAGAAAAGACACAACTCACCTATCGAGGAAAGCCCATTAGAATCACGGCAGACTTTTCAGCACAAACCCTCAAGTCAAGAAGAGCTTGGAGTGAGGTATTTCAAGCCCTGAAGGAAAACAACCTTCAACCCAGACTGATGTACCCGGCAAAACTTTCATTCAAATTTAATGGAGAAACAAGATACTTCCCTGACAAAGAGCAACTGAAGAAATTCATGTCCACCAAATCAACCCTAGAAAGAGTACTGAAAGACATACTAGACAGAGATAAAAATGACCACAATCCCCAAAACAACAACAGAAAGAAACCACCAGGTAGGATAAGTAATTAAATAAGAGGAAAAGCAGAAAGAAACAACTGGAACATAACATGCAAAGTCAAGCCAGTACATGGAAATCCATATGGAGAATTCTCAGAAGACTAGGATTGCAAGCCCCATTCAATCCAGGTCTCCCCTTCCTGGGTATTTTCCCCAAAGAACTGAAAAGTTCATACCACAGTGATATATGTGCACCCATGTTCATAGCTGCACAACTTATGTTAGCTAAATCCTGGAAACAACCAAGATGCCCATCAACTGCAGAGTGGATGAAAAAGATGTGCCATTTTTATACAACGGAATATTACTCAGCTATAAAAAAGGATGATCTTGAGGCCTTCATAGGCAAATGGAGACAACTTGAGACTATCCTCATTAGTGAAATAAATAAGAATCATATTTTTAAATATCATATTGTGTCTCTAGTGTAAAAAGTAAATAAGAACCACAAGTGTAATAAAACCAAAATGTGTAATTGCTATTGTAAATAAGAGAGTGCTCTAAGGGATATAACTGCATTTAAGTTTGAGTGTGTAAAATAGATGACCATATTGCTGAATCTGTGTGGGATCTTTGAGCAGAACTGTTTGTAGTCTGACTGTTTCAATATTTACAATGTACCCTTTAACTTTGTAACTTGAACAACTACATCCAGGATGACAGTACATAATTTATAAATTACTGATTTCTTAGTGGGGCTTTTTCTCATTCTCCTTTTTCTTTCTTTCTTTTAGAATTCTGTATGGTTGCTACCCGTTTTTCTGTTTTTTTTTCTTTTCTTTAAATAAAATTTTAAAAATGTATAATTGCTATTGTAAAAAAAGAGGAAATAGGAAGTGCTATAAAAGATATAACTGCATGTAAGTTTAGATGTGGGATTGATGACCATTTCTAGGTTCTTGTTGGATTGCTGAACAGATCTGTTTGCACTCTCACTGCTTTAGTGTCCACTTTGTGTGCTTTAATTCTGTAACTTGAAAAACTTTCTGAAAGAACAATATGTAATGTATCAACTAGTGATTTCTTACTGTTTATCTTCTTTTCTTGAAATTCTGTAATATTTCTACCTTTTTCCTGTTTTTTTCTCTTTAAATAGAAAAAATGTATAATTGCTATTGTAAAAAAGAGAAAATAGGAAGTGCTATAAAAGATATAACTGCATGTATATTTATGTGTACAGGATTGTTACCCATATTTCTTAGTTCTTGTTTGACTGTTGAACAGATCTGTTTGCAGTCTCACTGCTTGAGTGTCTATTTTGTGTGCTTTAATTTTGTAACTTGAACAACTATTTCTAAAAGAGCA
>PVLA01009131.1:0-79316 GCA_004027455.1 Hydrochoerus hydrochaeris
GCAGTTTGTGTTTGATTCACGAATTCTCTGCCTACCCCTATGTCTCCAAGACTTCTACCTACCTTGTCTTCCAGTAGATTTAGTGTTTCTGTTTTAATATTGAGGTCTTTGATCCATTTACACTTTAGTTTTGTGCATGGTGATATGCATGGATCTAGTTTCAGTCTTCAGCATGTAGAGAGCCAATTTTTCCAACACCATTTATTAAAGAGACTATCCTTCTTCCAGTGGACATATTTAGCACCTTTGTCAAATATCAGGTAGCTGAGTGTCTTTGTAGTGCTTGCATCTTCTAATCTGTTCCATTGATCCTCAGGTCTATTTCTTTGCCAGCACCAAGCTGATTTGATCACTGTGGCTTTATAGTACTGTTTCAAGTCAGGAATTGAGATGCCTGCTTTTTTGCCTAGAATTGCCTTTGCTTCTGTTTCCAAATGAATTTTAAGTGTTTTCTACAGATCTGTGAGGTATGTCAATGGTATTTTGATTGGGATTGCATTAAATCTGTATAACAGTTTTGGGAGCATAGCCATTTTCACAATGTTGGTTCTTCCTAACCAAGAACAAGGAATGTCCTTCCATTTTCTAATATCCTCTTCAATCTTCTTTTTTCAGCGTAGTATAATTTTCAGCATATAGGTCTTTTACATTTTTAGTTAGGTTGATTCCTAAGTATTTCATTTTTTTACATGTCATTGTAAAGGGCGATATTTCCATAATTTCTCTCGGTGAGTATTTTGTTTGTGTACAGGAATGCTATTGATTTTTGAGCATTGACTTTATATCCAGCTACACTACTGAACTTGTTTATTACCTCTAGCAGTCTTTTAATGGAGTTGTTTGGGTCTTCTATATAGAGTATCATGTCATCTGCAAATAGTGATAATTTAACTTCTTCCTTTGCTGTCTTTATCCCTTTTATTTCTCTCTCTTGTCTGATTTCCCTGGCTAGTGTTTTCAGAACTATGTTGAAAAGGAGTGGTGATAATGGACCTCCTTGTCTTTTTCCTGATTTTAAAGTGAAAGCTTTCAGTTTGTGTCCATTTAGTGTATTGTTGGCTGTTGATTTGTCATAGATGGCCTTTATAAGGTTGAGGTAGATGCCGTGTATTGCGAGTTTCTGAAGGGTTTTTATCATGAACATATGTTGGACTTTGTCGAAAGCTTTTTCTGCATCTATTGAGATGACCATGTGATTTTTGTTTTTGGCTCTGTTGATGTGGTGTATTACATTTATTGATTTGCGTATGTTAAACTATCCCTGCATTCCTGGAATGAACCCCACTTGGTCATGATGTATAATCTTCTTGATGATTTGCTGCATTCTATTTGCCAGTATTTTGTTGAGAATCTTTGCATCAATGTTCATTAGTGAGACTGGCCTATAGTTCTCCTTTTTGGTTGGGTCTTTCTCTGGTTTTGGTATCAGAGTAGTACTTGCCTCCAGGAATGATTTAGGGAGGATTGCTTTTTTCTCAATTTTGTTGAAGAATTTAAGGAGTACTGGCATCAAATCTTCTCTAAGTTTCTTGTAGAATTGAGCTATGAATCCATCAGGACCTGGACTTTTCTTTGTTGGTAAGTTTTTAATTACATTTTCAATTTCAATAGTTGACATTGGGTTGTTCAAAATTGCTATATCTTCTTGGTTGAGCTTTGGTAGTTCATATGTTTCTAGAAATCTGTCCATTTCCTCTGTGTTTTCCACTCTGTGTGAGTAGAAATTTTCAAAGTAGATATTCATGATCTTTTGAATTTCCATGGGATCTGTAGTAATTTCTCCCTTTTCAGTTCTTATTGCATGAATTTGGGTTTTTTCTTTCTTTCTCTTGATAAAGTTAGCTAGGGGTTTGCCAATTTTGTTTATTCTTTCAAAAAACCAGCTTTTTGATTCATTAATTCTTTGTATTGTTTTTTTAGTTTCAATTGCATTGATTTCTGCTCTAATCTTTACAATTTTCTCTCTTCTATGAGCTTTGGGTTTAGCTTGCTCTTCTTTTTCTAGATGCTTGAGATGTAGCATTAGGTTGTTTATTTGTGCTTGTTCTGTTTTCTTGATATGACAGTTTATTGCTATATATTTCCCACTTAAGACTGCTTTCATTGCATCCCACAGATTACAGTATGTTGTTTCTATATTTTCATTGAATTGTAGGTAGTGTTTTATTCTTTAATTTCATCTGTAGCCCACTGGTTGTTCAAAAGGCTGTTATTTAATTTCCATGTATTTATATAGGTTTTACAATTTCTTTTGCCATTAATTTCCAATTTCAGTGCACTATGGTCAGATATTATGCATGGTATGATTTCAATACCTTTGCATTTACTTAAGAATGTTTTATGGGATAATATAAGGTCTATTTTGGAGAATGTCCCATGTGCAACTGAGAAGAATGTGTATTCTGATGTGGTTGGGTGGAATGCTCTGTAAACATCTACTAAGTCCAATTGCTCACAGGTATGATTCGGTTCTGTTATTTCTTTGCTGACTTTTTGTCTAGTTGATCTATTTCTTTGTGACAATGGGCTGTTAAGATCTCCTGTTTTAATTGTATTCTTGTGTATTTGGTTTTTCATGTACATTAGTATCTGTCTTATATAGTTGGATGCTCCTGTATTTGGCACATATATATTTATAATTATTAGTTCTTCCTCTTGAATTTTACCACTAATAAGTATGTAGTGACCTTCTCTATCTCTTTTAATCATTTTAGGTTTGAAGTTCACATTGTCTGCAAATAGAATAGCTATGCCTGCTTTTTTCTGGGTTCCTGTTGCATGGAATACTGTTTTCAATCCTTTGACTTTTAATCTATGAGTTTCCTTTTGGGTCAGATGTGTTTCTTGTATACAGCATATTGTGGGGTCCTGTTTCTTGATCCATTCTGTCAATCTATTTCTTTTTATAGGTGAATTGTGGCCATTTACATTTATGTATATGACTGATATGTACTGGCTCGACTTTGCCATGTTATGTTCCAGTTGTTTCTTTTTGCTTTTCCTCTTACTTAATTGCTTATCCTACCTGGTCGTTTCTTTCTGTTGTTGTTTTGGGGATTGTAGTCATTTTTATCTCTGTCTAGTATGTCTTTCAGTACTCTTTCTAGGGTTGGTTTGGTGGTTTCTTCAGTTGTTCTTTGTCATGGAAGTATCTTGTTTCTCCATTAAATTTGAATGAAAGTTTTGCTGGGTACATCAGTCTGGGTTTAAGTTTATTTTCTTTCAGGGGTTGAAATACCTCACTCCAAGATCTTCTTGACTTGAGGGTTTGTGCTGAAAAGTCTGCCGTGATTCTAATGGGCTTTCCCTGATAGGTGAGTTGTGTCTTTTCTCTGACAGCTTTTAATATTCTGTTTTTATGCTGTATGTCTGAGATCTTAATTATTATGTGCCTGGGTATAGATTTATGTTGATTGTGACTGTTTGGTGTTCTAGATGCCTCACTTATCTGCATATCAGATTGTTTCCCCATGTTTGGGAAATTTTCCGCTATTATTTCTGTAAATACTTTATTTATGTGGTTTGCCTGCACTCCTGTATCTTCGCTAATGCCCATTATTCTTATATTGTTGCTCTTGGCATCATCATGAAGCTTCTGGACTGTCATTTCATGCTGCTTTGTTATTTTTAAAAGTTCTGTCCTTTCCTGATCACTAACTGTGATCCTGTCCTCAAGGTCCGAAATCCTATCCTTAGCTTCCTTTAGGCAATTTTGCATGCTTTCAATAGAATTTTTTGTTTCTTGGATGTCTCTTTGAGTTTGTTTCATGAATTCTGCTTGTTTTCTATATTGTTCATTCAAAGTTTCCATCAGTTTCCCATACTCATGTACTTTTTTCTCTAGTTCTTCTTTAGCTGCATTCAACAACTCCTTTATTAAAGTTGTTATTTCTATCTTTACATGGGAGACTACTTCTAATTTGATTTCCTCTATAGCCTGATGCAGTTGTTTTTTTATTTCACTGGCTACTTTTTCAGAGATTCCCAGTGTGTTACTTTTGGGGTCCTCTATTTCAATGTCTCCTATACTTGCTTCTAGTGAACTATATGTTTGAGACTGCATTTTGCTTTTTCATTTTGTCATTTTCACTCTGCCTGGTGTTTTCTATGTGTAGCAGGGGATCACACACACTCTTTTCAGACACACCAAAGTCTTACAGTTAGTTGGAGGGGGTTTTACTACTGGCCCTATTTATCCCCTGTACACCTCTATTTTAGGGGTATACTCACCACATTGATACAGTCAGTCCGGTGTAGTCCAAAGTTCACCACCTGGGAGCAAAGTTCCAAATTTTTTCGCACTAACTGGATCCCACTGAGATCTTCTGATGTTCCAGGTGGGAGGGCAGGCCCATCTGTAGCAGTCCAGGGCAGTTTTCAGTCTTGGGCAGGCTCCTCGATGTTCCCGGTGGCAGGGGCAGGCGCACAGCGGAGGTTCCTACCCCTGAGGCAGGTTTGCGCTGAGTTTCAGGTGGTAGGGCGGGCCCTCGGTGGAGCTTCCTGGCAGCCTACTCCTGATGCAGGCTTCGGCTAAGTTCCAGGAGGCAGGGCGGGCCCTTGGTGGAGGTTCTGGGCAGCCTATGCCTGCTACAGGCTTCCACTAAGTCTATGTGTAGTTTTGAGCTTTCATTTTTTGTTTTTCTTGTGTTTGGCACTTTTTTTTTCTTTTTACCAATACAAGGATTTGAGAATTCACTTATATATTATGTAATTCATATGTATCTATATATCACACATAAAAATAAATTGTGGCTATCTATCATCTATCTATCTATCTATCTATCTATCTATCTATCTATCTATCTATCCAGCTACAACTAACCCTGTTTTAACATGGGAAAAGTCTTGAGCTTGACCCCTCCCCAGCGAGAAGACCTCTTTATGTATTTTAATCTCATTTTCCTGTGCCTAGCATGTGATTTTCAGTCTTGTCCCATTTTCCAGAATTTTATTGTAATCTCTTAAATATTTGGGATCCATGCTGCTTTTATTTTCAGATCTTTTTAATAGATCTGAGAAGACAGATGGAATCAACAAAAAGATTCAGTTTTCCATTTTGGTTTGTCAGGGTTGTTATAGGTTTACATAGTATGTTGATTCTTAGTATTGGGGAGAGGTGCATAGACATGTGAAGTCATCGCTACCATTTTAGTGGAGAATGATGGATTTTCCAATCCTTAGTTGGGACTCTGTTTTTTATTTATTAGAATCCATTTTTAAAATGGTGTCTTATATTTCTCTGTAATTGTGGAACATGCCGTATGTTTTATATTTGGTGCTGAAGTAGGCCTCAATCATTTTGGCTTTAGTAGCCTTCCTAGAAATAAACCTACCATTGCTTTTATGCAAAGAAAATAATCTATTTAGATTTTACAAACAGTAAGATTTACAAATACATTTTCAGAGTGAAGACTGTTTTTTAAAATCTTTGGTTAAATTGGCAGTTGCCCGAGCTGTAGAGCTATCCTAAATGAAAAGCGACTTCTGTAAAAGCCTATCTAGGCTAGATAATCAAATTTCTTTTATTAACTATAGAGGACTTTGGCATTTAAAACTCATTGTTAATTTATAAGAACTATGTAATGTCAGGATTCAAAGCATTTGAAATATTGACTGTTTAGATGTGAAGAGTCTGTGAGGCTTTAAATTGCCCTACACATTTAAAATGTTCAGCATGGGGTTGTTATTCATAAGGATTCACCAAGCCCTGCTTTATAATTGTTTCCTTTTTGGTCTATTACATATCAAGTGGAGGTAAAGTTAAAAAACAATATCCGAGTGTTCTCATTAACGCAAGGTGTGAGGTTCCTTGGAGAGAAATGTAATCGTACCCTAAGGGCATCCGGATTTCTGGGCCTTAGATTCGCCTTTTTGCTGTGTCCGCTGATTTTTCAGCTTATACCCCTCTTCAAGCACATAGAGAGGCCATCTGCATGGGCACCAGGTCTACGTATTAACCAAGACTTTAACTTCCTACTCCTTAAAATGAAAAGCTATGTTTCTATGGAGGTTTAACTTACCATTAGTTTTGTTTTTCTGGTATTCAGAAAGTTTCTTTAAAAATATATCCATTTTTATAACTGTCTTGTATCAAATAGTTAAAATTATAGGAGAAAACTATAAAAACTTAAGAACTTTAATGTTCACATATTGCTACAAATTCTGAAATAAAAACATTGTTATACTTGAGCTACAAATCAAAAATGAGAAGGAAACAGTTAAACATATTTCTGAGACAGTTCTAATTCTCTTGAGGCCATTTCTATAATTTAAAAGTCAAGCAAATCATTTACTTGTGAAAACGTGCTATGCATACAGACAAAAAGGAAAAGAAAATCCATTGCTACTTCCTAATCTTTTTCTACTTTTCTTTGTGGTTCATGAGTAGCATCATTGTTTATTTCCAGATTTTTAGGTTTATGCAAATATATATGTGTCCCCTTTTGCATAAAATGAGGTTGTCAGCACACATAGTGATTCACAGTTTTCTTTCTTGATGTATCTTAAATCTCTTTATTAGTAACTCTTCTCTTTGTTTTTGACAGCTACTGTATACTGAGTTGTAATTGGCACATAGTAAATCACACAAGTTGCAGTGCACAGTTTGGTCAGACAAGATACATGAATGTCCCGTGACACCATCAGCGCAGTGAAACCCTGGAAACTCGGCTCCTGGGGTGCTGCCTCCTCTCTGCTCTCTCTCCAGTGCGTGGCTGCTGTCACCTCCCAAGCAGCCCCTAAGCCTCTGATGATCACTGTAGGTTTGTTGGAACTTTAGAGGACTTTAAGTAAATGGAGTTGTGCAGTAAATAGTATTTCTTAATCTGGCTTTTTTCATTCAGTATAGTCATTTAAAATTTCTTTATTTTTTGTTTTTAATTGACACAATATCTGTACTATGGATGTTAGGGTTCCTAACCCTAAACCTATATGTATGACAATTTGAGACATATATACAATATGAGAAACTCAGGGCAATTAACATTTCTATATCCTCAAATATTATCAGTATGGTGCTAAGAACTTCTAAACTCCTCTTTACTTGAAATATATAATATATTGCTAACATGCTGTCATGGTTTATGTCAGTGGCTCCCCAGCCTCATGCAATTATGCATTTGTGATTGGTTTATTGTCCAGCGCTGGGATTAGTGGTGTGAGTGCTACACCCACCCAGGGTGGAGCCAGGATGTGATGTAATGGCAGGAAGAAGGCGTGTCTCTCTCTCTCTCTCTGGTTTCCGCTTTGCTGTTTGTAGCTGCTATGAACTGCGGCCCCGCCAGGCCACCCTGCCTTGGAGCCCACTGAGTATGGACTGAAACCTCCAAGAACTGTAAGAAATAAACCTTTCCTTCTTTAACTTTTGGCATCAAGTATTTTGTCTCAGCAAAGAGTAAAAAGTAATTAAGACATGTGCATATTAATGGAGCATTGTTACTGAATAAATTTTCTATTGTAGCTTTTAATCCATTCACCTGCTGAAGCACATGTGGGTTATTTTCTGTTGTTGGTTGTTACGAAGGCATCTACCTCCAGCTCTCTCTCTCTCTCTCTCTCTCTCTCTCTCTCTCTCTCTCTCTCTATCTCTGTGTATTTTTACTTCTCATGGATGGACATCTAGAATTGGAATGTCTGGGTTATATGGAGAGTGAAGGTATGAATTCTTTAGAAGCTGCCAAATTTCTCAAGGTGGTTACAAGTGTATGGAAATTCCAGTTGTTTCATACCTTGGAAGTACTTAGGATAGTCAGTCTTTTCAATTTTAAGCATTCTAAATAGATGTCTAGAATATCATTTGGGGTTTAGTTGAATATCCCTAATCAGTAACGATGTTATGCATAGTTTCATGTGCTTGTTTGCTCCCTATATTTCTTTTTTGACAGAATGTATAAACAAATGAGCTGTTACCTTTCACAAAAGTGTGTTGCTGGGATACCAATTGGAATATGGTAAATTTATAGATCAATTTTGGGAGTGTGGATATAAGAATATTTAAACTTCCAATTTATGAGCATAATACATGTCTTCCTTTATTTAGGTCTTTGATTTCTCTCAATATTTTGTAGTTTTTAGAGTATATGATTTTCATTTCTTTGTGAGATTTTTCCCCAAATAATTCATAGTTTTTATGATAACGTGTAACTGATTTTTATTTTTAATTCCTGTCTTTTCATGGATAGTATATAGATACATACTTTGTTTTTCATTCTGAATTTGTACTTGTTGCCAAAGTCCCTGTGGTGGCACAGCCCCCGTGATCTGAGGACCTCTCCTGGGCCTCACTTTTCTATCCCTGTGTCACCCTTTGAAATGAATTTGCATTTCTGAGCCCAGGATGGCTATGGCCTTATGATTCCTGAGGTGCCCTGGAGGCATCCTTACTTGTCCTGGTGCGTACTACTTGGCTTCTTAACTGCACTTTCTTGACTGGGACTCTACATGTGCTCCTTTTCTGTCCAAGCCTGCAAATTTTAAAAATCTTTCTTCTCTGCTCCAATTCTCACCATAAAGTTGGTTAAGTTACCCTGAATTCCATGCTGCCTTCACATTTCTTGCTCCTGATAAACTAGTTCATCACCTCTAGATTTAGCTTCCCTCAAAGTACTGGGGCATGAACAAAACACCTCCAAGGTCTCTGCCTCGAGCTTGGCATTGAATCTAATTTTCAGTAGAATCCTCATTTCCACTTGAATCCTCAGAAGCCTGACCTTTGCTGTCCATATTTCTCTCCAGCACTCTGCCCTCTGAGTGCTTACCACAATCTTCCAGAGCTCTCTTACAGCCTTCTAGGCATTCTCTTGCTCACTCCTCTAAGTTTTTCCAAATCCCTGCCACAAACCCAATTTTTAGAGGCTTTTCTTCTTTGTCAGGTGCATCCCAGCAACGGCCTGACTCTCAGGTTCAGGCTTCTGTGTTAGCTTTGCATTACTATTAAAAGCACCTTTGACAACGGAGGTAGAAAGAGAAGACGTTCATTTCAGTTCCCACTCTGGGAGGGTTTTGTCTGTGACTGATTGGCCTGCTGATCTGGGCCTGTGGCAAGTGAGCCCATGAAGGTTGGGGTGTGAGGTGGAACAGAGAGAGAGCAAAGAGAGAGGTCAAGGAAGAGACTGGGACCTCATCATACTGTCTGAGGCACCTCCCACCTTCCAATGTCAAATGGGGGTCTGGTCTGGCTGGTTCCTCCCACCGCTCACAGCAGAAGCAGGCATTTACTTCATGGACCTTGGGCAACTTAAGATTTTAAAGATAACATTTTGTTAATGAAGTTTTCACAGAAGGTCGTAAAGCATGTTGGCTGGATGCTTCGTTTGGTAGTCACTTTGTATTTAGAATGACAGTAATGCTGGGTTACAGAGTGAGTTTGAAAGTATCTCTTTTTCAAATGTCAGTCTTAAGATTGGTATGATTTTCCCATTTCTTTCCTTGCATTCAACAGTGAAACAACGTAAGCCTTAACACTTCTTCATGGAAAAATTTTAAATTGTGAATACAAATAATCTTAATAGGGCTGAAATTAAATGATGTGTTTATCCTTGACTAAGCTTTGGAAATTTGAAACTTGTAGGGAATTTGTCCATTTTACCAGGGTCCTTAAATTTACTGACATAGGGCTGAATATAACATTCCTTGGTTGCCTTTTAAAACCTATAAGATGTATTAATGATGTCACCACTATCGTTTTCAACATTGTTCTTTGTATTTTCTTTTTCATTACTCTGTAGGCTTATCCACTTTGTTGCTATTTTTAAAGAACAAGTTTTTTATTTGACTTTTCCTATTTCCCATTTTGTTGATTGTCATTGTGATCTTTACTTTTAATTTTTCTGCATGATTGAGGTTCACTTTTCTTCACAGCTTTTTAAAGTGGAAAAATTAAGCCATCATATTTCTTTTACTTGCAGTTACTAAGTTATTTTTTTAATTTCTCTTTAGCAACATACTTTAAAATTTGATAGTTTAAATGTTTTATTTAGTTTAAAATGCTTTGCAATACCCTTCTTGGTTTATTTCACCAATGGATTATTTAGAAACATGGCAGTCCTCAAGCCCCACGTTCAAATATTTGAAGTTTTTTGAGAATACTTATATAATTTATTTCTTAATTAATTTCTTTGTGGTCAGAGAACATTGCATAACTTGTATTTTTAAAAATTTACTGAGATTAGTCTTATGACTTAGTTATATATGTTATGTCTGTTGTGCTTTAGATAAAGAACATGTATTCCATTCTTGGTGGGGTGTTCTGTAAATGCTAATTGGGCAGAAGGGTACTTGTGTTGTTCCTGTTTCTATATCCTTACTGATTTTCATCAAATCTGAATGACAATGGACATATGGTGGATACTTCTTACAGTTTGAAGTTTAGTTGCTAATTATATGAATATCTTCTTGCTGAATTGATGCTTTTGCTATTATAAAGCAACTTTGTTATATAAATAAATATCTGTATTTATGGTAATACACTATCTAATTGTGTTGTTGTCATTTTTGGTATTCTTCAATTAGTCACATTCATCCAGCTTTTATAATCTGATATCATTGTTTTTTTCTGCTTGAAGAATTTCCTTTAATCTGTTTTTATAGTAAGAGATGATGAATTCTTTAGATATTGTATGTCTGAAAAAGTCCACATTTTATCTAGTGTTATTTTCACAGGCTTAAGAATTATTGTTTGGCTTCTTTATATTTTTAGTGTTTAAAAAATGTTACTCCCTTATGTTTTAATTTGTACTTTTTCATTTTTCCAATGAGAAATCTGTCATCTTTATCTCTATTCATATGAATGCTTTTCCCTTGGGCTCCTTTCAATAAATTATTGTATTAATGGTTCAGAGAATTTGTCTATGATATGGCTTTCCATAATTTTCTTTGTTTTTCTTTCTTTTTATTTAAGACTCTTAAATCTGCTTGTTTATAATTTTTGTAATATTTGGAAAATATTTAATCTTTATCTCTTCAAATAAAGTTTGGATTCCCCCTGATTCAATCTATGTTTTACTGTTTGAAGTCACCTTACAGTTTATATATTCTTTTTTTTTCTTTTTGTGAGTCTGTTTTTCTCTGTGTTTAATTTTGGGTAATCTTACTACTATATCTTTAAATTCATTGATATTTTCTTCTACAATATCTGATCTAGTATTAAAACTCAAAATGCCCACTTTACAATATATTTTCCCTTTAGATATTCTAATTTTTATCTCTAGAAGTTCAATTTGTTTTCTAAAAACTCTCCTATTTCTTGAGTTTTGGAAAGGTATTCAACCGTTCCTTAGTTTTTGGAGCATGAGAAATAGAATTAAGAAAATTGCCATCATGTCTGGTCTGCTAACCCTGGCAATCCTGAAGAAAAACTCCTGTGAACATGTATACCCCAGGAATCATGGGATTTCCCACTCTGGCTATGGGAATGAGTATTTCTCAGCCCTGTGTTACCCTGAGAAGCATTTCCTCGCATTCTCCCTGCATCCCCACATGCACCCTCTCCTCATCAGTGTTCCAGTGCACCCAGAGGGGCCTGGCACCTCTGCAGACTCTCTGTGTCACCCTCTCCCCTCCTGAGTCCACATTATGATTAGCAGATCCTGAATTCCTTGGCTAGATCCAGCTCTGCTTGGGCAATTCACCAGGCATCATCTGCTTTTATTTTTTTTCTGCCTGGGAATCAAATGGAAACTTATTCCTTGCTGAATCTGAAATAATCATAATGGTCAACTTTGCTTCTATTGTCTGATTTCTCATGTTTTATGCCTTTGTTGTGTGGATTATGTCTAGCAGCAGATCAGGTCATTGTCCTGTAGTGGCTGAAGTGACATCTCCCTCATTTTTAACAGCTTCATCTATTCCACTGTATTACTTATGTCAATATTCATTTAATTAAGCACTAATTTAAGGACATTAAGCTTATTTTTTGCTATAAAATGATAGGCAATATGGAAATAAACAATTTTTATGTTTCTATTTTAAAGTTTGACAGAATTAAAATTTCTTATTTTCTTAGCTGAGAAAATAGAAATATTTTTCCAACATGTTTATTTTTGTAATTTTTATTTTAATGAGAATAAAACCAAGCAATATAAAACAGAATAAAGCCAATCAAAACAAAATAGTTTAAGTGACACAGGACTTCAAAACAAGATAATGGGAAATCAACAATGGTTACCATAATGCGTCTTGTTGTCTTCAAAATAGTCGCCCACATCTTCAGACATAGTAAAAATCAGACAAAGAAGAACAGAATAGAACGAACATAAACAAAACAATGAATGCAATAAAGGACTTCAAAACAAGACAATAGTAAATCCAAAATGGCTACCATCATATATCTTGTTGTCTTTGATAGCTGCTTATGCCATCAGATATAACAAAATAAAATAAGACAAAACAGAATAAAATCCAACCAAACAAAACAATCAAGATGATATAGGACTTCAAAACAAGATAATAGGGAATCAACAATGGCCATCACCTTCAGAAGGAGAACCCCCATAGATGCTACATTGTGTATTGCTATTCTCTGAATAGATTATCAGACTACTGGCGTTAGGTCTGAAAAGTCAGTGAAACACTAAACACTACAAGCTTTAAGTTGTGTTTTACCTCAATAGCTACCATCACAGCCCATGTTTCTCCAGTCACTTACGGGGGGCGGGAGGACATCTTAGCTCTTCTTGTCTTCCAGCCCAGGCCAGAGGGCCTGGCATCTGGTCCTCCCCTCAGTGACCTGTGCACGGCACTGACTCCCAGGGAGGGCTCAGCTTCTTGTTGGCTTCTTATTCTCTTCCCCCACAGTCTGTGAATGGTGGTGACTCACAGGAAAGGGCTCATTCTAACATGTTTAATTTTAAAAACATCAAGTTAGGTCCAAATAAATTTTTAAGTGGCATAACAAGTATATTAAGAACAGTGGTTATCTTTTTGGTTACAATTTTGAAGCAAGAGGAGGATATAACAAATAGTCTAAAGAATGTATACTAGTACTTGCTAAATAGATTTTAAAAAGTCATTCAATGCTGGTCAGGAGGAAAACCAAGAAGCCAACACACCCTCCTGTGAGCCAGCTGTCACACAGAAGAGTGCTGTCCCCTGCCCTGCACCGCACACCCCTCAAGCAACTGGCTGATTCAGAGGAACACAGGCTGAGACCATAGCAACTGGAGTAAAAAAGCAGTTTAATGTTTGTATTATTCAATTGCCTTTGCAGGCCTAATGCCGGTAGTCTGAGCATCTATTTAGAAGATAATGATATGCAATATAACAACTATGGGGGATTTCCTTCTGTCTTGTTTTTGAAGTCCAACAACTTGTTTTGTTCTGTTTTATTATTTAGTTTTACCCCTTTTAAAATAAAAAATGAACAAAAAGTCATTTATTTATTGATTTATTTAAAGTATTTCATTCAGTTTTAGTTATTTGAAGACATAGATGCATACTTTGTAGTATAGTTACCATATTTTACATTATATTTTGCAGATTTTTATGAGTTTTTAATTCTTTTCATTTAAGCAAATGAAAGGTAATTTTTAAACAAAACAAAATATATTCATGCCCTAGAAACTTCACTACCGAATTTGTTTTATTTATTAGTATAGTATTATAGTAACACCAGATTCTGACATTAACATTTAACATTAGAACATAATGTGAGTGATCAACTCAGTTTAATGAATTTGGAGTAGATTTTTTATTGTAATTAAAAATGTTTATACTTATTGGGAAATCTTGTAGTGTTTATTCTATAAATGAACATCATGTGTGAGTTCCTCATATTAATCTGAAGACATTTAAAGTGAGGAGAAAGTTTTCTTCAATGATTACAGCACCCATATTTATCTAAGTGACAGTAGTCCTTCTGGAATTGATTGTGTCTTCCATGAAAAGTTTAGTTAAATATTTTTACTTAAGAAATAGCA
Source organism: Hydrochoerus hydrochaeris (assembly GCA_004027455.1). Taxonomy (NCBI): domain Eukaryota; kingdom Metazoa; phylum Chordata; class Mammalia; order Rodentia; family Hydrochaeridae; genus Hydrochoerus; species Hydrochoerus hydrochaeris. The sequence goes on from PVLA01009131.1 coordinate 13,914, forward strand.
GAATTAAAGCAAAAAAGTGCTAAAGCACTTTTAGGGGGCATGTTAAAGAGATTATCCAACTCAATGGCTATGAATCTCTTTCCCTAGAAGAATACTTCAGGATTGAAAAAGGTGAAAATGGAGAAAGGATGCTACTGCTGTGAATCACACTTTACAAAGGAGAAATTTTCACAATTGTGTGCTCCTTACTGAATGAACATGTTAATAAATAGGAGTGTGCAGCCAGGCCTGCCATCCCTTCTATTCCAGGCCAAAGTCCCCTGTTTTGGGCAGCCTGGCTAGTTCAAAGTGGTGCACCTGTTGAGCTTTGGACCTGGGCCAGTTCAGGGTATCGTGGGACCTTTAGATGTTTCAATTTGGTGAACTCGTGGGGGACAGCAGTCTTAAGAGACAATATAATACAAAATTTAAAACACTGAATTTACAAAAGACATTTGCTTAAATGAGAAAAATATTGAAAAATGCTATAAATTTTAAAAGTTGATAAATAGGGTTAATCATGAAGAACACACAATCTGGAATTTATACACATTAAGAAACAATTGGCTGTTGTCTCTGACTCCTATTTTGAGGTACATCTTCATTGGTTTCTTCTTCCTGCATGTAAACCCTGAAATGCTCCAGCACTGTAACTGGAAGAGATTTTACTTCCCTGGCCAAACATCTGGTGTCCTTATCATGGCTCCCTGGAGCGCACACCATGGCCCACTGAGGTATCCAGTCTGCTCCTCTGCGCTGAGTGCCTCGCCTCCAAGTTACCTCTCCATACCGCCTGAGGTGTCATAGGAAGCTGTGGAGTCAAAGGCTAGGTCTTTTGAATTTGGTCTTCTTTTTCAAGAAGTTTAACTCTTGGTCCATTGGTTTTCTAAAAAGAAATCTTATTTTTTCAATTTCTAGGGAAGAATATGCTAGAATTTAGGTTGGTATTCCATCGACTCTCTATATCAATGCTGGCAGAGGCTCTTAATGGCATATGTCTTGTGATCCATAAACACAGATAACCTCTGCATTTATTTAGGTGCCTTTGATTGCTGTCAACAGTATTTTATAGCTTAATGCATAAGTTCTGTGTTTCTTTCTATTAAGTTTACCCCTCAGCGCTGGGGCTGTTAATCAGTGGTAGGGGGATTGCCTAGCATGCCTGGGGACCTGGTTTCCATCAGACAGACAGACAGACAGATGACAGACATACCCCTCAGCTAGTAGGTTAGGTACTCTGACCCAGCAATGAGAAAGTGGCCAAGACAGGGAATTATGCTCCTTATCACGTGGGAGAAGTTTCCCTTTGTTCCTAGTTTTCTGAGGTTTTATTAGAAATTTATTTGCATCAAGCATCAATTTCCATCTGTTCCAAACATTGTGAGATTTTGGGGGCTCCTTAAGTTGGCAATCTGCTAAGTTATGCTAATAGGGCATCATATACCAACTCTCTTGTTATGTGCTCAACTCGATCATGGTATAAAATCTTTATATGTTGGTCAATTTTACTTATATTCATGGAGATGTACACATACATTTTCTAGATGGATTTTGATTGTAAATTATTCTTGTACTTGTTCTGCATTGATAATTAGAACTCCTAGATGCCCTGGAGTTAGTGAGTGAGTGGGTAACTGCCTCTGGGTCCTCCGTTCTGGAAGATTTAATGTAGACTAGGCAGAGGCATTTTGGGTGCTCTGGGGCCTAAAGTGTCTTTTATTTGATTTTTGGGTTGGGAAGTTTTAAATTATAAATTTAATTATTTTATTGGCTAGAAGGCTACTAGAGCTTTTATTTCTTTTTTAGTTAATTTTGGTGATTTGTGTATTTTCAATAATTGTTCCTTTTAATCTATGTTTGTGAATTTATCTGCTTAAAGCTGCTTAAAATGTAACATTATTGTATTTTGAATATAAATATGGTCATATCTGTTATTTGTTTCTCAATTTTTGGAGGTCTGCTACATATAATTCTAGTCTTCCTTTTCTTTTCCCTCTTTGGGACTGGGATCATACCAAGGCCTTTACAGTGAACTACATTTCCAGCCTTCTAAAATTTTATCTTTTTTTCTGAGACAGGGTCTTGCTATGTGGCTCAGACTGGACTCCAACTTGCAATTGTCCCATCTCAGCCTCCCAGAGTGCTGGGATTACATGCATGTGCACCATTCCTGGCTTCCTTTGTGTGTCACGCATTCCTCTGTGTTTTGGGGGGAGTGTTTGTTTCGATGATAAAACATGTATGTTTTATTATACACTTTATCATAAACTACACTGAAATCTTAGCACTTCGTACATGATTAAAAATTTCTAACAATTTATTTTCAAATGTTAGATATTTCACTTCTAACCTTTCTGTAAACCATAGCTCTTATTATTACTTTTAATGTAAATGGATAATTTTCTTTAGGGAAATAACTGAAAATTTCAGATATTTATTGACCAATTTACTTTTTCTGCTGTTTATCCTTATTATGGTTTTTATCTGGTATCATTTCCTTTAACAAAGTTCTTTCAGTGATTTTTAGTAGTGGAGATGAATTCTTTTATGTTTTTACTCTCTAAAAATGATTTCATGAGATACATCTCTTTACAAGAAAACTGACACAAGGAATGCTGAATGTGTTGTTTGTTGTGGGCTTCTTGGAAATGGGCAAGCTCATCCTCCTGTAAGGGACAGGAAATGATGGAACCTGTGGAATACTGTAGTATAGAGTAAAATAACTTAATAATCTACATGCTTTTACCTACATAGAAAAACAAGATATACATCGCTTTTTAGTAAAGGTGGCTTTTTGATGTTTTTAAAACATTTGCCAACTTTTCTGCCCTATTTTGTAATTAGACAAAATCCATGCAATTTTATTTAAAGATGAATTATCAGGGTTCACAGGAAATATGAATACACTATCCAGTGGGAGCTACTGGGAGAGGACTCCTGCAGGCCTCCAATGTCTCAGTAACCTTCTGGGATGTGTAGATGCTGGACCTGCCAAAAGGCCCACCATGTAGCTGTTTGATTCATGTCTCCTGTCCTCCTTCTTCCCCACCTAATGAGCTGTGGGAAAGGGAGGAAAGTTAAGCCCTGAAAGACACAGAAGCCACATGATAGAATCTTGAATTTAAAAAAGGCAATTATAAACGAAAGTCTCATTAAATTTTACTGCACTAATGAAAAGTTTAGTTTATATCTTCACAGGTTCCCAAACTGTTTTGGAGATAGCATTTTAAATTTTCTGAAATGTATTATATCCTTTTTCAGTAGAAAAAAAGGATGGGAACTGGAGACTGTTGATTTGGTGACCAGAAATGAGCTATTTGGCCAGAGGCTACCTGACCTGTCAGGGAAGTGGTAATGAACAGGCTAAGGCCCTTTTCATATGCCACAGTGATGTCTGTTCTATCTATGCCCGCACACATAACCTCAAGCAGGAGTGTGCCGTTGTGCATTTTATGGTCATGTAGCATGATTGCAAATTGCGATTTGGATTCCGTGACAACAGGCTAATTGCCCACTCCATTATTTTGGTGAAATAAAACCTACAGAAGCACTTAAAGGGGAGCTGTCCAGGGTGCTTATTCTACCTTTTGGTATTCGGTACATTTTAATGGCTGCTGGCAGAAAGAGGTAGGACAGAATCGCTAAATAACGATATGACATCTGTTATTATTTGGAACATACTAAAAATTCATGTTATATCTAGAAAGGAATTTATGGGTAAACTTAAACTATGATGCGTGTGGGAGTGCGGATGTGTATATTCACATGCTTAGTGTTTCATTGTGACTGTTACGTGTGGCATGAATAGTGCTAAATATTATTTTCGAGGATAGCATGCATGGTTCTAAGGCAGAGGCCCTTTTCTCTTCATCAGCCAATGGATTGCTGATGAAAAACCCATTCCTGTGCCCAAGAAAATAATGCAGCGCTGCATGAGTTATTAGAAACAGCTTTATGAGACTCCAGGTGTTAGGGATTGTACCACAAGGATACTTCATAGAGTAATTTAATAAAGAATGACTTGTTTTTAACTCTGATTCCTCTGTGTTGTGTAAAGGACTGTATTCTAACTCTTGCCTGCTGGAGAGTTTAAATGAAGTCGTAACCTGCTTCAGGTGTGTATATTTAACTTAGTTTAGTTTCCCTATACTTTCACCTCACTGGATCTAAATAAAATTTCCCTTGTCATATTTATGTACACTTTTGATATATATTAAATGTGTTGGAGAAATTAGTTTATAAATAACTATACCACAATCATAAAAGTCAAAGTACCATAAGAAATTACCTGGTCTTTCTGAATATCAGTTTCTTTGCCTTTAAAATGTGGACATTCAGCGTTTTGAGGTGCAGCCATTCTGAGTTTTAAATTAGATAGTTTAAGTGTAAACTCATTTCAGAGCCAAGGAGGGGGGCAAAGAGGAAAATGTGTTTTCCTTGGGGACAAACCCAGAATATACATCAGCTTTTCCTTTCCTTTGGCCCCTTGCTGTTAAGTAGAACCAACCCGAGAGCACTTTGAGCAGATGATAACCTATTGAGGCCCCCAGTGTTGGTATTTTACACCAGTATCTTCATGTATAAAACAATACAAAAATGCTAATGCAATACAATTTCAGCAGTTTGCAAAAGGCTATTGTGGTAATGTAGACAAATGTCATTTCTCTTTACTATAGAAAAGGATAAATATTTCTTTAGCAGTATGAGTTTAGATCATACTATAATAATTATTATTTCTGTAAAATTCCATGCAAAACAGTTAAGATGACTTACAGAGGCAGAGGTATGAGAAAATATGGGAAGCAGAAGAAAAGCCAGGGTAAAGCACTGTCAGGACCAATCAATGTAAAATTTATTATCAATAAATTGTTAATAAGTCATAGATAATTATGTAGAGGTTTTCCCACTGTATACAATTGTGTTAATTTGCTTTTCATGAGTAAGTACAAAAAGATGAGAATGACTACTAGATTTCAAAAGTGAACAGGAATCTCTACGTGTTGATGACATGTAATTTTAGTCTTCACTTTTTCTTTTAGCTCTCAAATTGAAAATGAGTAAAAGGAGAAAGAGGGGAGAAAGTAGAGGAGAGAGAGACTTTAAAAATGTCTATTCCTTTGCAAGTAAATAAGACATCTTAAAAATTTAAATCTATAGTTATAACTGTCAACATTTAAAACATTTATCTTCATTCAGACTATTATGCATATGCCTTGGAAAGGAATTACAATTGTGATCTCAATTTGATGAGCTTTCACAATAACCTGGCAATTAGGCCGAATATTCTGTATTTTCTCTATTAGTGTTTAGATAACTGTGATAAACAGACACATTTTTGGCTACTTTTGTTTTCCTAAATTATTTCCTATTTGTAATTTTAAAGATGAAAGCATGATCAAAATTAAATTTCTTTAATCAGAAACTTCTTAGACTATAAATTAGCACCAGCAGTTACTTGGATACTTTTCAGAGTTGCATAAATGAACAAAGGATGCTCTTTTCTTTGGGACAATCACTACACTACTCACTGAGCTCCAGTGTTTTGCACACTGTTGAGCCTTCCACAGAATTCCATTTTCCCTGAATCACCCAGCCTTTCTGAAATACCACTTGGTGGTCGTGCAAAGTTTGCTTCTATTGGTGAACACAGCAAATGCTTGGCGTGGACTTACATGTGCTCAGGGCCCTGGTCACCTAGGACATGAATGCCTAAGACGGACTCACAGCACTTAGATGCCGGCATTCAGGCAGCAGCAGCTGCACAGGGAGGTCCTGATGTGTGGAAGGCACCACTCTGTAGCTTAGCCCTGCACATTCCTGATGCTGGTCCAGTCCTCGGTGCTCATGGGAGATGGTGAAGAGGTGAGGGTGCTGCAGGGTGCTCAGGAGTCTGCATCCACAAAGGGCATGTGGGATGCCAGCCCCTTCCTCCCCTGTGCCCCTGGGCCCTGAGTGGGGCTGGCACTGCCACACACCCATCACGTCCAGCCCCATCCATGGCCAGCAGCAGGTGAACTGGAAGCTCCACAGCTGTGAGCCAAAATGAACCTGCAGTTTATAAGTCAACTGTCTTTGGGGATGTTGTAGTGATGGGAAGGTGACTGGCTTCTGGTCACACATGCTGTGCAGGGCTTATTTTATGTATTCTGTATTCTGGCAACCAAGGTGGAGGGAGCTCTGCTAACCCAGAAGCCAGGATACTTGGGCTGTGCAAACCAAATAGGTCATCAGGAAGCCACCACTGTACACTGGGCATGGGCCCAGCCTGTGAAAGTGACTTTAGAATGTAAAGCAAAATTATGAGCAGCCATACAAGTAATCACCTCTGAGCTTTAGTAAATTTATAAGAATCTGTTAAGTAATACCCTTTTACTATGTGAAAGAAAGTGATCTCTGTGTATCTGTGTCAGGTATGTGCTAGTTACACATTCTCTTGGTGGACAGCCTCCCAATATCTAAGTTTCAAAACTAAGAAATGGAAGAAAAAGAATGTGATCTGAGGGTCTCTCACATTTTTGTGTGTCCTATATGGTCACAAATTACCTTTATCTCACGTGTGTTGGTACAATGATAATTTGAACTACATGTGAAAGTGGAACAGAAATTTGAATACCATAAATGCCAGAAGGATTGATGTGACAAGGTACAAGGTAATTCTTTTTTTTTTCTTTTCTTTTTTATTCCAGGAATGAACCTAGGGACTTTCACTTGCCAGACAGGTGCTGTGCTGCTGAGCTAAGTCCCTGGAGTGGTCCCAGGTAATTCTAGACCACTGTCTACCTTTCAAAAGATTTACACACACATTATCTTTCTTAAAATGGAAAATAACTCTGTTGCTTGCATGACCTTGATCACTTCACTTTACAGATAAAGAAACAAGCATTTTAATATTTTCAGAAGACTGTAGCACCAGAAACAGGACTAAAAGTGTTCCTCTTGATGTCTGTGCTAGAGCTCTCCTGCAGTGACTTAGTCTTCATCACATGTACCTTCCAGTCGGATTCTGTGAGTGTGGCAATTTCTAAAGAGTATGCTTCAGGGCTCGATGGCAGGCAAACTTGAGCTGATCTCCTTCCACGTCGTTCCAATGCAGGCTGGCTCGGATTCCTGAGTGACCCCACACAGTGTCTGCCTCTATCAAGGGCACAGCATGTTCCCAACAAATAAAACTGGAAGTTTCCAGTTCGGAAAATACGTCTTGAAAACTAAGCCTGAAGGATTATAAAAGACTGTAAAGATAATAAGAGAAACTGTTAAAGAAGAACAGAACCCTTTACCATGGAGATTTCATGATTTTATTTTTCAGTGAAGCATTTTGACAGAAGATACTTGTGAACTCTGAAAGGTAAAGGGTTTAGTTCTGAGTTGGGTAAAGCCATAATATTTACATGGTGGCAGCTAAGGACTGATGAACAGTGATGGACTGGGTGACAATTTATCCAGGTATTGAAACATGGTGACACTTTGTTTCCTGCGTTCAAAGTTGTTTGATTTGCTAGAAAAAAAGACAGCATGAGAATGGAGGGTAGTATTAGGCAAGGGGGAGAGGCCCAGGGAGGATGGGTGTGAGAGAGGGAACAGCAGGATGGACAGGATCAGAAGCCTGTATTAAAGCGCCACAGTGCAACTCAGAGCGTTTAACTCAGAGAGCCCTGTCCTCTTATCACTCGAGCTTGTAAGCAAACACCGTGGAGATAATGCACGCACAATGCCCTCACCGCCACCTACAGTGAAATACAGGAGTGATTTCTTCTGGGGCCCATATTTTTAGGTCATGAAATCTATGGGACAAATTTATTGTAAGTAATTACCAAACTAAACAGGTAACTAGTTTTAAATATTTTACAAAAATCATTAAATTTCTCAAATGAGGGAAACAAAGAATTTTAATGAAAGTTCACAATGTTACAAAATCAACACAAAATGGATCTTTCCAAAAATGTTCCACAGTTTAGAAATATTTAATCATGGCCTATTTTGGGACTTCACTGATGCTAATTAAGCCACACAATTACCGAGCAGAGGTCCGTGAGGCTTGCACACCCACATTTATCCTTTCCTGACATGTCACAGAAACACCTCCACCCCGGGTTTCGGTGGCAGGCTGACCTTGCTCCCGATTCCTGAAGGCCTTAGGTAGCTCAGGAGGCGCCGAGTCCAGGCCCCGGCTCGGCTGGTCAAGGAGACGTCTGAAGAGGATCCTCGTTTCATTCCTTCTAGGAAGACACCCAGAAAGGCGGGTCTTCCATTCCTCGCACGCTCCCCTCTCCTCACAGCGCGGAGAGCGCGGGCAGGGTGAGCAGTAAGCGCGCTAAAACGCGATTGCCACATGGTAACCACTAAGAGCTTACAGAGTAAATCTGCTCATTGTGCAGCCTTTAATTCCTAAAAGAAAGGAAGGGCTGGTGGTGGTTTTCTTCAGAAACTGGGAAAAGAAGCCCACACCCACAACAATAAAATCTTGCTTTCTGCGGTCTGAAATTTTCTTAGTTTCCACAAAGTATCACGGTCCCTGTGGCCCATGCAGCTGTGGACGAGCCCAATTCTGGTCCTCGCGTCTTGATAGCTGCCCGGTGCCCACTGGCTGGGTGGGGCGTCCTGGGCGGGAGCCCGAGGCCCTTGTGCTCGCAGGAAGCCTTTTACTGTGCTGGCTGCTCGGCTCGGGGCGCGGGTGCGCTGGTCTCGGTCTCCGGGATCTGGTCCGGAAAGGAGCAGTAACATCTTCCAGCCCAGGAGAGCTTTGGGGCGCACAGTGAACGCGGACGGACAGGGCCAAGTGGGCAGCGTGTTGGCCCAGGATCTCACCAGGGTCAGGATGGGACGTCATCTCGTCATTGGAAAAAGTTCCAACATCTGAAGACCCCAAACTCTACCCATTATGGCTGTGACTTTGAGAGAATGTGTTTTCTCTCAAAGCATCATCTAAGCCCTCATGGTTGGTGAGTTTGTCCGGAAATATAAACAGCTGCTCCCCTGCCCTGCCTGCAGGCTGTCATTGTCAAAGTCAGCGGGATGAGGGAAAAGAATGCATAGACAGCAACCGAAAAGCAAACAGCAGAGGCATTTTGCTGTTTTAAACTTAAAAACTAGGCAGCCCCAGATCAAATTGGACTCACAGGCATAATTTTTCCTTCTCTGTTATCTTGGAAAAGTTTACAATAGTTGCCAGCAACAACAACAACAAAAATTGAGAGATCTTTCAGACTTTTGGTTCTCAAGTTTTCAAAGGTGAGAGCGGGTCCACACCCTCCCGCGTCTTCTCCCGGAGGCGGGGACTCAGGCTCTTGGGGAACCCCCTGCCACACACACCTGGTCGCCTGCCTGCCCGGGGACCCTGGCCCTGCTGGGCCCGTCCATGCAGCTAAGTATGGCTGCAAGCGGCGCTGAGCGGAAATCACAGAGGCAAAGAGACCGAACAGCTGCTAAGTACCCCAGGACAACATGCTGCCTTCATTGACTTGCTGAACAAGAAAAAGTGAAAATCGATATATTGAAATTTAAATTATGTGAACCAGATAGAGAAATGTGAGTTCAAGGAAACTTAAAGAGGAATTGGCATGTAACGTAGCAGATATTAATAAACATGAAGATGAAGAAAGAGTAGAACTAAAATACTGAAGTGTGATTGTTGCATATACACCTCTATGCCTTATTGTGTGTACAGCGCGGGTTATGTTTTAATGCGCAGAGTCTCTGTATGTGGACACACGAGTGCATTGCACACTGGGTGCTGTGGCTCGACTTTCTCTGTGGTGCTTGGGATGACCGCACGTGATAGCCTAAACCCCTACCCACGGAGGCATTGCCGTCAGAGAATTTCTCTTCAACATCTATTTCATTATTTAGAATTTTGATTTTTAAAATAAAACGCAATTCACTTGTTCCTTTGTTTACTTATTTTAAAATTTATACTTCAGAAAAGTTCATCTTTTGAAATGTTAGGCCTAGGGTATCCTCTTAGAAGAAAGACCTACTTTTACCTATCACTAGAAGTTAGAAGCCAAGAGTTTAATCTCTTTTTTGGAAATAATTTGCGGAACTGAAAAGTGATCTGGGCCCGAGGGAGATTTTGCGTATAGTCAACCGCATTCCTTCACAGCCTGGAATTTGTTTTTGAATATTTACTTGGTTTCAGAAGTTGCAGTGTCATCGATTATGTATAGCTGTTTTATAGAAAAAATTAAACATCTATACAAATAAATTCTCAATTTCCCTAAGAAGGTAATTTTTATATTAAAATTCACAGCATTGCACAATTATAGCATATATACTAAGGCATAATTATATGTATAGGTTATTTCAAAATTCTGGGTACATTAATTATCTTTCAGTGGTTGCTGGAATTTTAAAATAGTTGCTCTGTTTTCTTTATAACAAGTACAGTAAGAGAGGTACCAGGAAGGATGTAGCCCATTTTTAGTCGATGTCTTATTTGTCTCTGGATCAGCTGCATTGTCCCTGTTTTACGGGTCGTAAACTTCCTGCTCACTGCCATTCACCTGTGGGCAGAGCCAGGATTAGAACTCAGACTCCTGAGTTGGCCGTCATCCTTGGTCCCTGGTCCTGACCCCTCTAGGCGTAGCCTTTTGGGAACATTGTAAAGTGTGCCCTGAATTCTTCATCTTTCCTTTGAAATATTAGCCTAGACCTTCTTGCCTTTCATTCTTCAAAGACAAACTTTCATGTCATTTTGTGAGGCCTCTGTGGCAGCATGAGGGGTGCTGTGTCCAGAGAGAAAGGCTGGTTGGTGTCTCGGACCCTCGGCTAGCTCAGCATCTTTCACCTGCTGCTGTGTCCCACACAGAGCCGTCGGTGCCGTCCAGCAGCCCCTGCTTCATCCAGGACCGCGCGGCCTGTACTCCTGAAATGGAAGTGCAAGGCCCATCCCTAGCCTTCCCTCCCTTCCCTCGAGGCTCCCCTTTTATGACCCTGATTTTTATCTGATGGGACTTTTACTACTTGTAATTTTAGTGTGTGCTTTCACATAAGTCCATTTCAAGGAAAGTATGTTCCAAGTTTATTTGGTCTCTTGAATCTTCTTTTAGTTTCTTTTTTTTCTGAAAGGAGTTATGATTTTCTTTTCCTTGACTTTAGCTTTGTCTTTCAATGAGAACTTTGAAAATCCTTGGAATTTATGACTTGGCACATTAGGCTTGCATCTATCTCTAGCGTGGAGTGTGGTAGCTGGTTATATGTACACAAGAATCAACCTTTCCATCCCCTCTTGGTCTAGTAATCTCTGTTCTCCCCTCTGTGAGTTCAACTTTCTCAGCTTCCATGAAAGTGTGAAAACATGGATTCTAACTACTATCATTTTTATGTTTTCTTTTTCCTCAGAATATCTTTCATTTATCCTTTATGTTTATGCTGCTTCTTACATGTGCTAACTTCACTCTGTTTTGAGATTTTCTCCACTTCCCTTGTTACCATGGTTAGATTGTGTGGTTAGACATCTAACTTCCTGTCCTCTCTTATTCTGCCTTTATTTGCTCCTCCTTTTGCTTGCCTTTGTTTTCCTTTTATTTTGCATTAATGCCTCCACCAGTGTATGTCTCCTTTCTCCTGTAGAAGGCATCCCATATCCTGTTGAATCAGGAAGAATGTGGGAAAGAAATAGGATCTGGAGAACTCATCTCAACAACCATATTTTTCTCTGTTCTTATTTTCTGCTATATTTTAATGATCATGGCAATTGTTTTTGATAGTAAGCCATTTTAAGTTGATAGTCAAAACATGAGAATAAGTTATATGATATATTTAACCAAACTCACATCTGTTTAACTCAGAAAATGTATAGAAAGAAAAAGAAAGATGTACTTCATGTAGAATGTCTCTTTCTTTTTTCTATTTACTTGTGAGATTGCTATGGGCAAAACAGTATTTTGAAATAAATTCTTCGTGTTTAGTTTTTTGCAGCCCAGGATTGTTCTTGAGTTCATAATGTATTCCAGGAGCATCTTGGCTGTTATAGACTAGGTTCTGTTACAATAACATCTACTGGGATTTTGCTGTTTTGGTGTCGCTCAACAATCAACAGACACAAGTTGAAAATGGGAAGCAGTTCAGTATTTATTCTCAAAGTATAAAGGAGAAGACTGACTCTCTACCAGTGTGAAGATTTTCAAGGAGCCTCAGAACAGTTTCTGCCCTCAGCAGCCTGGTGTGTGGGCCCCCGGTGCCTCATTAGTAATGGAGCCTGCAGCTCCTTTGTCCATCTCTGCCCACCACCTGTGCTAGAAATGGAGCTGGTGCTGTCAGTGCAGACAAGAACACAGAGCCCAGAGAGGAAGGGTGACCCTGTGTGGAAGAATGAAGATGGGGACAGGGCTGGACACATGGAGCTCAGACAGCCTGAGAGGAGGTTACTCACAGTGACAGCAGTTCCAGCGACGACTGACAGCCGCTCAATGCCCATGTTCTTTTTTATCAAGGATCAACCTGTAACACTACATAACAATAACAATTATTAAGAAGTAATGTGATTTAATATTTACACAAACCAGGATTTGTACTATGACCTCTTTATTCTCTTTCTTAAACTGTAAAAATTACATGGCATTTTTATGAAGAAAAAGTGGTTATGCCTAAATAACTTGCCTGAGGCCACTGAGTAGGTACATATATATGAGATAAATTTTATATCCATGTCTGTCTGACTCCATGAATTTCTCAGTTCTTAGTACTTGTACCCTACCCCTGCTATCGAGCACTATATGCCAAACATTATGCCAGGATGTGTCATTTTCCTTTATAAAACTGTAGAATTCGGATTGTTACTATTTTGCCATGTATTTTAGTATTTGAGTGAGAGAAAATGTATGAATTAGAGGGATGAGGAAGAAAGTACCTGCTGTCTAAATCCCTTCTCACAGGCCCTACCCCAACCACCTGCAAAACACATGTACACAAATCCAACAGATGAAACTGTGTTTCCTGTTTGTTTGCAATTTAATGTGTGGTACTTTGCATTATACTAAGTGTTAAGGATTAAAAACTGGTGGTCAACTTAACACCAGCTGAGTTAAATCAGCATGGTGCTGAGTGTACATGTTCCACCTGAGAAAAGTTGCCAGCATAAATAAAGACGTGGAGAAGATGAGTGAAGTGCTGTGGGTTTCTCTAAGTGTTGCTGTCTGAGCCGTTGGTTCTCCTGGAGGAGCTTGTCATGACCAGCTTTCCCAATGTGAGTTTGACCATCATCATCGTCAGAGGGGCTCAGGACCTCGTTGGTGAGAGTGGCTGTGGTTCATTTTGGGGGAGCTCTGGTCCTTACATTGAGTATCACTTCCTGGCTCTAGAGGGGAAGATGTGTGCTGTTTAATCTCTAGGAGAAGCTGGTCTTGCTGGCTTTCTGGCACATACTAGAATGTTCTCATCATTAGAGGAGCTCAGGACGTCTGTGTCATTGTGGACAGCGGTGGTGCTTTTGAGGGCAGTTCTGGTTCTTATTTTGAGCATGACTTCTTGGCTCCAGTGTAGAACCCTCAATGTACCAGCACAGCTCCTTCACCCTGATGGCATAGACTTTCTGGCTTCCACCACTGACCTTTGGGCCTTCCCAGCATCGATCCATAAAACAGATTGGTGTGAGTCCTTCTCATGGGTTCTAGACCTCTAGTTGGACTTGTGGGAGGCATTGTCATGGGCTCCAGGTCTTTATCTAGGCTCATGCAGGACATTGCTGTGGGATCCAGGCCCTTGGCTAATATTCTGAGTCTTTAGTGTTGTGGACAGATTTCCTGCACTTTCTTGTGTTAACTCTGGGTGACCATCATAAAATAATTTTATAAATTCTAATTGTTCACTGCACAACCCCTGACTACAACTCTAAGAAACCTATATTCTGAGAGTTTGAATGCTGTCAGTTTTATTACTTGGCTACCTTTTAAGTCAGCACAGTGTTTGTCATCTAAGAAAATAATTATTGTTACAATTGCTAGTGGAAATGACAAATTAGTGAATTATATAGAAGCAATATAGTGGCTCCATGGAGCACTGGAAAACAAACAGGAAATGGCAATCAATTTTCTGTACCAGGAGGGCAAATGCAGTCCTAATGAACAAGACTTTCTTTCTCTTACTCTACATGTTGCAAGTCCTGTGACTCACTTGGGAAGCTTTTGTCTTCCATCTAAAGTGTTTTTGCCATGAGAATTGTATGAAATAATAATAGTTTAAGTTCATTTTCATAAAAGTAATCAAACTTTACCATTTTTATTGTGGCAACAAACCAAGCAATAAATAGAGGGGAAAGGCCACAAACACAAACTTTTAATTCAATGTAGTATAAAATTAGCATCTTTTGAACAAGGACAATGCTGGTAAAAATGCGTGAAATTAATCATGTTTGAAAAACAAATCAAATCAAAACAAAAACCTGTGGGAAACTTCTATTGTGACAAGCTACAGATAAACAGGGATAGTCTTTAAAATACTCTCAATCATGCTATTTGCAATCATTTTAGCTAGATTACTAAGTACCAGGGACCTGATAAAAAGCCCCAATTGTCTGTGTTAAGGATACAGCGAGAAACTAAAAACAGCCTAGTTTCGTAGTACAGGAGTGGCTGGGAAGTTGATGTCCCCAGATGGGTCCTCTCTCGCTTGCCAAGACAGCCCGATTTATCGCTGTATATAGTGATAGGCAGGCCAGTGAAAGACTCCAGTTTGGCAGAAGATTCAGAAGTTTATGACTGAGTGGGCAAGTATAATCCTGGGAGGCCTCAAGAGGGCAGAGATGGTCTCATGCTAAGGAGGATCTAGTCCTAGAATATAATGCTGGGCTGACTCAGGTGGTCTTATGCTAGGAAGAGCCAATGGGAAATCTCAGATGAGTGGTAGTGATAATCTCAAGTCTCCATGTTATCCTTTAGGGAAGTGTGCAGAATTAGCTGTTGTGAATTTGTTGTCCCCAACAACTAAATATCTGACAAAGATTGACTCTTTAAATACTTTAATCCAGGATAATTTGTTCTTAAAATAGTTCATAAATTCATAACTAGATTAATCCAGAATGATGTAGTGAGAAAGAGAATACATCACATTTGCATGTGTTAAAATGCACTTACAGGAAAACCACTCAGCTTGATGGGTTTCGTCATGGCAGTGCAGTGGAGAAGCATCTGCACGGTCTTTGGTTCTTGTCTCAAGAACGACACTGCTTCTGAGTGACACTGGTGTGGTGGTCAGTTAGAGACCCACGTCCCCCTCCCCTGGGGGATTCTGTGGAAGGAGCTTTGCTCTAGGCACAGCATTAGTGCCTGTGGTTTATTACTGATAGGATCTTGTGTTAATTTGGAAATTCCCAGGTAAAATGGAATATAGGGAAATGGAGTTTAAATTCTTCCAGTTGGCAATTCATGCAAATTTCAAACTTTTATCTACAGAAAAAAAAATATATATATATAATATACATACAAATGAATCTATTTTCAAGGTCATCTTCTTTTTTTTTTGTTTGCAGTACTGGGGATTGAACTCACGAACTCGTGCTTACCAGGTAGGTGCTTATGCTACTGAGCTAAATCCCCAGCCCCTCAAGGTCATCTTCTAATCTATTCTTTTCAAAACAAGCAGGAAGTATTATAAACCTTCCGTATTGATAACACCCAAATATACAACATATATTTTAACTTTTGTGGAGTTACTTGAAACTACCTTTATTTTAAAACACTAGCATGGAAGGTTTGCTGAACAGTGAATAGAAAGATGTCCACGGTATGCAGGCTTAAGCTTACATGGAGAAATGTGGCTCGTGTTGCGTTGGTTGTGAAGGTGGTAAGGCTCATGTTGGGGTGACCGCTTGAATCCACTCATATTTTTATGATCAGTGTAAAGATATTAACTATCCCCCAAGCAGCTAACATTTGACAAGTCTGGCTCAATATTGAGCTTTAATCATTTTCTCTGTAATGTGTGCAACTGGCTTGAGGAGCACATCGCAAACTCCCCCAAAAGCATATTATTTCTCCTGGAAAAGCCTGAGACACAGTCCAGGGAAACAAAGGTTTTGCCTAACCCTAGGGAAAGAGTCCAGTATCTTGCTGCACAATAAAGGCTTTACTTTCAGACTCACAGCAGGGCCAAAAGAAGCAGGGCGTGGGCTCCTCACGCAGCTTTTGCCCCCCAGGGCTCAGGGCTCAGGGCTCAAGGCCCAGGGCCCAGGGCGCAGGGTGCAGGGCGCAGGATGCAGGGTTTGTTAGCCCTGATAGATGGGCGTGCATCTTCTTCCACATCCGTCCTCCTCTTCGGATCCACTCTTGGCATTGAACAATCCATGGCTTTGGATAAGGAAGGACGACACGTAGGTGCCGCCGGATTGTCACACAGCTTGCCCTGTCCTGGGAGTCCCCTGAGCAGTCTGCTCACTTTCTCTCCCTGGACTCCTGGTCCCCACGGGCCTTATTGCCTTGATAGCTTCTTTCACAGCACAGGAATTGCATAGCTCGCCGCCAAACCCTCGAAATGTGCTTCTCTTTTAGTCTTTTCTTGGATATAAACTGAATTAACTTTTCATTTCTTCTCACTATCTCAGATTGCTCTGGAAAACATAGTATGTTCTCCTTTGGAGAGGGGAAGGGAAGGACGGGGATGAGAGGAGAATACCAAAAGACCCCGAGAAAAATCACTTTAAAATACTGTTTCTTAATCCAATTATGAGTGGTTTAAACAATATTTTTTGCTCTTCTGTATTTTAATAAGTTTTCTACAATAAACATGATTTTCATCTAGCAAAAAATTACTAAATTAGAAGCATTCTCAGGAAATGTAAAGGTAGTTGAAAGCATTTTTTATCTGAAGATTGGGGGATAAACATTGTAGATAAGTGCTACCCAAAGAAATATGTG
The DNA here is from genome assembly GCA_004027455.1 of Hydrochoerus hydrochaeris. Classification (NCBI taxonomy): domain Eukaryota; kingdom Metazoa; phylum Chordata; class Mammalia; order Rodentia; family Hydrochaeridae; genus Hydrochoerus; species Hydrochoerus hydrochaeris. The sequence continues at coordinate 30,740 of PVLA01009131.1, forward strand.
AGCCAGGCTTGTCATTTTTGTTATTTTATTTTTATTACAACATGTTTGCAGTACATGATGATTACATTATCATAGGGAGTTGGGAAATATACTTAATATATTTTAATCTTTGTAGTATTGAAAACATAACAAACAAGCAAAACTGAGCTTTAAGAATATTGTCCGGTGCTACTCCATTTGCCTACTTCTGAGTTTCTTACCTATGTTTTTAGAGTCATAAAAATTCCCTGACTAAATCAGTCTCACTAGTTGCTTTCTTCCTCTAGTCTTCTGGCTTCCAGTCTTTAGTCCATTGAGTTGAGGGCACCACCCATCCAACTCCCTCCTTTTACTCTTGGGTGTCTGGTCTCTCTGGTGTGGGCTGAAGAGGCAGTGCCCTCCATACTGTGGGATCCTGGCACCCTACATGGAGGTCACTCACCTTCTCCTAGGCTCTCCCATTCCATTCATCCGTCCATCTATCTGTCTGCTAGTGCCATTCCATTTGGGTTATTGTAGCTCTAATCTACTTCTAAATCAGGAGTCGTGATTTCTCCAAGGTTGTTTTTCATGCTTATGATTTTGTTTGGCTGTGTAGTGTCTCTTGTGGTTCCACAAGAATGTTAGGACTTTTTTTCTGTTTTTGTAAAGAAAATCTTTGAAATTTTGGTAATGATTGCACTCAGTATACAGATTACTTTAAGGGTCATGCAGCAAAAGAAACAGTGAACAGAGTGAATAGAAAACTTACACACTAAGAGGAATATTTGCATTCAGTTCATTCTGACATGTGTTTGATTTCTGAAATCCATAGGAACTCAACAGCAAAAAGACAAATAACTAAAAATTAACTAAGGACTTTTATCAATATTTCTCAAGAGAAGAAGACACACAAGTGGCCCAAAGATCTACAAACAGGTCCTGGACACCACTAGTTGTCAGGGAAGCACAGATCCAAACCACAGTGAGAGTGTCTCAGGCTGATGAGGAGGCATGTATGGAAAGAGTGCTGAGAAGAACAGGAGAAAAGGACACTTGGATGCTGTTGGTGGGAAAGTAAAACAGCATAGGATCCCTCAAATTACAAACACAAATGCCATGTAATCCAACAGCCCTGCTCTGGAATTTATACCAAAAAGGAACAAGTCAGAATCTCAAAATACACTGGTGCCTTGTATTCACTGTGGCATCATGCACAACAGTCAGGATAGGGAGACAGTGCATCTAGGCATAGATGAGTGGGTACAAAACACAGACCTTTATTCAGCCTTGGGAAGGGCACTCCTGGGACTTGTGACAATGTAAATGAGCTTGGACACATTATGCTCTGGACACAGAAAGACACAAATGCGTGATCTCATGTATCTGTGGAATGTAAGTCAAATGTGCCTTGGACCATGATTGGAATGTGGATTGCAGGGGACACAGGTAACTGGGACATGTTGGTTGAAGAGCACAAAAGTTCAGTTAATGGGATGATTAAGTCCTGGAGCCTCAGGTACACATGCTGATAATTACATCACACTGCATACTTGCAGTTTCTGAGTTGACTGTTTGTGTTGTCCCCACACGAAATCTCCGCTAGGAGAGACCAGCTTGATGGCGGAGATCATGTCACAACACAGATGATTCTCAAAACATCAGGTTGTACAACTTAAATGTGTACAGTTTTTATTTGTTGGTTATGCCTAAATTAAACCAAGGACAAACAATAGCAATGACTAAACTGGGGAAAAACAATAATGCAGCCAGTAGAAAAAACTTCCTACTTTCCCAGTAGTGCATGTGTGTGGTCTGTCATACTTACATTCCTCAAGGGGGCTTGGTACATGCATGTAACACATCTTTATTCCTCTTCACATCCCATTTACCCACTCCTCTTTCCCCTCTCCTGTTTTTGGGTCTGATTTCTTCCTCTTAGCTGACTGCTGTCTAAACATCTGGCTCTACAGTGAGTGAGTGTGGTGAAGATGAGCACACTTACTGGTCTTGATCCTAAGGCTAACGCCTCTGGTTTTCCCATTCAGCATGTGCTGCTGTGGGTTTGCTGCATGTGTCCTTTATCAGGAAGAGATGAGCCCTCACTAAGGCAGGAAGATAGGGTGCAGCCAGCCTGGCTGGAAGGGGCCCAGGACACAGCGCAGAACAGTTCTTGGGACCCTGCTGAGATGTCTGGCGAAAACCCAAGCCGGTCTTTGCTCACATGACCCTCTGTGCTGTGAGCGTGGGAAACAGGAAGAGGAAATTACAAGGTCTCAGAGGCTGCAAACCACATCCTGGCTCTCCTCCCGATGGCCTGCCTGTGCTCTGAGCTGTGCTTTTTTATTTGCCTCCCATTTTCACGCAACTCAAATGCGCTCTGCAGAGCACATGTTCCCCCAATCTTCTTTTTATTTTTCCTGCTTCTAATAAATGTGAAACTCTGACACAACTTCATTTCATTCAGTTCTTTGTTTGGAGCAGAAAAGGACTTAGAAATCACCTCTAAGGGGAGACTCCAGCACCCTACAGTTTGGGAACATTATGCTGAGGTTTTTCAGGGATTTTATCATGAAGGGATGTCAAATTTGATCAAGTGCTTTTTCTGTGTCTATTAAAATGGCCAAAGCAATTTTAACTGCATATTGATAAATTGCATTCATTGATTTGCATGTGTTGACACATTTTTGCATGCTTGAGATGAAACCATTCTAATCACAGTGTATGATTTTTCTTCATGTGCTGACTTCAATTTGCTAGTTTTGTTGGGGGAGTTTTGTATCTAAATTCATCAGGGATATTGGTCTAGAGTTTTCCTTTTTTGTTGGACCTTTTGTTAGGTTTTGGTGCGATGGTAATGCTGGCTGCATAGAATGAGTTTGCAAGGGTTCACTTCACTTCAATACTTTGAAGTAGCTTTGGAGGCATCAGTGTTAGTTCTTTAAAAGTCTGACAAATTCAGCAGTGTAACTATCCAGTCCTGAGCTTTTCTTCATTGGAAACACCTTATTATTAACTCATTTTCGCTGCTTGTTACTGAAGTATTGATGTATTTAGTATCTTCTTGGTTCAATATCAGTATGTCATATGTGTCCAGAAATTTGTTCATTTATTCTAGATTTTCCAGTTTGTTATTACATAGTTTTTCAAGGAAATCTCCAGTGATCTGTAATGTCTCCTTTTTTTTTTTGCCTCAAATTTTATTTATTTGGGACCTCTTCCCCCTCAAGAGGTATTTAATTAAAGGTTTTCCAAAGAACCAATTCTTTGCTTCATTGATTGTTTGTACCACTCTTTATATTCTCTTTCTTCCTTGCCTTGGCAGGGCCTTGTGCATGCCCAAGTGCTCTACCACTGAGCTACATTACGAGCCTGACAGTTTTATTTATTTATTCTCTGATCCTTACTTTTCCTCTCTTTCTAGCAATTTTGGTTTGGTTTGTTCTTATTTTTCTAAGTCCTTGGGATGCATCATTAGGTTATTTATTATCTTTCTGCTTTTTGATGTAGGTGCTAAAAACTTTCCTCTTGGTGTTGATTTTGTTCTGTCCCACAGGCATTTGGTTTGTTTTATTTCTAGGCATTTGCTTCAGGAATTTTTAAGTTTCCTTTCTGTTTTTCTCAGTTACACACCATTTAAAAACATGTTCAATCTCTCTGCATTTACTTAATTTCCAAAGTTTGTCTTGTTATTGATTTCTAGTGTCATTCCAATGTAACCAGAAAAGATAGAGGCTAGGATTTCCTAGTTAGAATTTGTGTCTGTTTTATGGTCCAATCTGTGCACTCTTCTAGGAAAAATTCCATGGGCCTTCCTAAGGACTGTGTGTGCCATCCTGGTCTAGTGGAATGTTCTGGAATTACCTGTTACAGTCTGTGTCTCGATGTCCCCCAAAAGCCTCATGCAGTCATGGTGGGGGGGGGGCCTTTCACAGGTGGCTGAAGCTAGAGTTTGTGATTGATTCTTGGTCCAATGCTGGGATTATGGTTGTGAGTACATATAATGTAAGGGAGGGAAAGAGGCTCTCTCTCTCTCTCTCTCTCTCATTGCTTTTGCAGTCTTCCAAGCTATGAACTGTTTATTCTCTGCCATGTGCCACCCTGCCTTGGGGTCAGCAATTATGGACTGAAACCTTCACAAACTGTGAGCTACGTAAACCTGTCCTTGAATGTTGGGAATTTTGTCTCGGCAAGGGGAGAAACTAAGACAGTACCTGAGGCCAGTTCACATGCAGTGTGGTGTCACTGTTTCCTTGTTGAAAGTCTGTCTGGATGCCCTCCACTCCCATGGTTGGTGTTTGGAGCCTGTTATCCATCAGTTCTGGTGCTGCTGATTTCATAAAATGTGGCGCTCAACATGAGGTGCACTAAGGTTACAGTCATCACATCGTCTTGCCAAGCTGGGTCCTTTTACATTGTGACCTTCTCCTGTCTGTGTTTGCTCTGAGGTCTCTGTCAGATGTAAGCGCAGCTGCTCAGTGCAGTGTGGTTTCCACCCTTCATTTCACATTCTCTGTGCTCCTGACATCTGTTGCTTATACAATTGTATTAGAGGTTCTTGCTTTTTTTGTTTTTAACTAATTCAGTCAGCTTGTACCTTTTAATTGGAGAATTTAGTCCAATTACATTAAAGGTTATTATTGAGAGAGTGGGGCTGATACCTACCCTTTTCTGGATTCTCAGATCATTGTTTTGAACATTTTTGTTTTGTTTGTTTCATTTTTTTTCTCTTTTATTCTCCTTTATGGTCTGATGGTTTGCCCTGTGGATAATGTTTAATTCATTTCTGTCACTCCCTAAGTGTTTTGGGGTCATACTGGGAGTCGATCCCAGGGTCTTTGCACTGAGTTGCATTCTCAGCCTTTTTATTTATTTGTGTAAGACAGCTTGCTGTGTCACTAAGTTGCTCAGGTTAGGCTCAATCACTGAGCTCTGCCTCAGCCTTGGAGAGCTGGGATTGCAGTGTCTGCCACCAGGCTAGTGTCCTTTGAGCACCTTTAGTAAGGTTGGTCTAGTGATCAGAATTCCCTTTGAGGACATTCACTGTTCCTTCACTTCTGGAGGACAGTCTTGGTGGGGATGGTGGCTCTGGTCAGCAGATACAATCTTCTAGGACTGACCTATTGAATCTCTGCTGAAATCTGCTGTGAGGTCAGTGGGCTGCCTGTAAAGGTGACTGGGCGCTTTTCTCCTGCAGGTCTTAAAACCCTCTGCTCTATAATATTGCTGGCAGTTTGGCAGTAACCTGCCTCACTGAAGGTCTTTTCCAGTCATGTTCCTTCTAGGTCCTCCGGGCATCTGGTACCTCATTGCACATGTCTTTCCCACAACTAGGGAATTCCATTATTTCCAGGATGACCATCTTTATTTCCTCTCCTTTGGCTATCTGAAGAATGCAGCTACTGACTATTTAATGATGCAAACCCCTTGCATACCACCCTCCTCCATTTTTCTCCTTGGGTCTGTTTGAAGGTGAAGACGTGTCTTCAAGCTCTTACATTCCTCCTTCTGCTTGATCAAGGCTGCTTTTAAGGCTTCCCACTGAATTTTTATTTGACTTACTGAGCTTTTAATTTCTGAGATTTCAATTTTGTTCTTTTTCAGAATTTCGATCTCTCTGCCCAATTTCTCATTCATGCTCCATGTTGTTTTCTGAATTTCCTTTGATGGTTTTTGTATTTTTGCTGTCCGTGAACTTTATGAAATCATTAAGAAAGTCTTTAACAAGCAGATAACCATTTCAATTTCTTTCAAATCTGTTGCTGTGGAGTTAACATCTCTTAGAAATGTCATATTTCCATGTTTATGCTTTCCATATTTCTTTTGTTCCTTTATTGGTAGCTTCTCACATCTGGTGGGGTGGATTTGTCTGCCACTTTTTGGGGCAGCTTTTTTACTGAGCATCTTTCTCCTGAGGGTGTGGCCTGGCTGTTGCTTTGGTTTACACCTGAGCTCTTTACTGCAGTCTTCAGGCAGGTTCTGTGGCTGTGAGGAGTGAATTTGGGCAGAGCGTCAAGCATGAGAGAGGTTACTCTAGTGGTTCCTGGAGGCATGGGGCTCCGACTGTGGCCACTCCTGCAGCGAGAGTGTTGCCCCTCTGTACGATGGGCTCCTCGGGTACTGTGCTGATGTCTCTGTTATTGAAAGGTTCTCTGGAATTTGGTTGTGGTGACAGCCAGATTAGGGGACAATGCTTATCTACTAAGCAGTCAGTGGCGCGGCCCATGTGCTTCCAAGGGAGACACAGTGGCAGGCGGCACAGTGCCCCTGGTGGCAGCGCTCACATCCAGTCTGGTCCCAGTGAGCACAGGCAGAGGGGACCCAGTCGGTGGGTGTGGACAGGTGGGGGTGCCCAGCTGGGCTGTTGATTTCTTCTCTGCTGCTGGGGTGGTCCCTCAGGCTGTGCACAGCTGAGCAGGGTGGTGGCTGGTCCCCTGTACACTGGCTGCTCACCCAGAGTGAGTGAGGGAGTCAGAGCTGGAACTGGCAGAGCCCTCTCAGGATGTCCTGTGGCTATGGGAGAGATGCTGGTTGGTGCTTCAGTCTCCCAGATTCCTTCAGCTTAGTCCCCAGGGGCAAGCAAGAACAGACTGGTGTCCGCAGGGGCAGAGGCTATCCTGGGTCCTCTGAAACTGTACCCAGCCAGCTCTGGTACTGCCGTGGCTGATGGACTCTTGGCTTGCTGGGCTGGTCTGCAAGTGACCGGATGGCAGGCCCAGACCCTTCACCCCTCCCACCATGGGTCAGGTGCTCAGGAATTTGGGTCAGAATCGTCTACTGACCCAGTCAGGCAGTGGGGTACCTGCAGGGCCTGGAAGGGAGGTGCAGGGGTGCTGAGCCTAGAGCAGTCTCATCAGAGGGCAGCCCACTCCCCACACAGCTTCTACACAGCAGCCTGACCTCCCTGGGGATCATGTTAAGTCTCCCCGGCCTTTTGGCCGTGCAGACTTCTGGGGGCTCGCGAGGTCAGCAGGGCCCTGAGTGCTGGGGAACCTGCAGGTTTGGGTCTCTGTGTCCCAATGGTGAGCTGGGAGGCCTGCTGGGCCCTGTGGCCGGCTCCCAGGTGTGGTCTCTGTCCCCACCCTGAGTGGGCCAGCAGGGGCGGCACTGCTAGCGTCTCTGGGCGAGGTCCTAGGTCTCCTCACCTGCGAGACCCGGCTCTCCCTGGTGTCTAACTTTTTCTGCATTTTGTGCAGAAAAATACTGAAGGCTACGAAAAAAGTAGTTATTTTTTGATAGTGGGATTAAAAGCGATTTTTCTTGTTTGTAATTTTTATACAATGACCCTTTAGTTTTTATGTAATATAATACCTTGTTAAAAGGAGTATTTACAGAATTTTGAAAAATTCTGTTTGAATTTCCTGATGTTCTATGGTTTTCCATGGAATTAGATGTTTTCCTAAAAATAATTTAGGATTAGTTTCAGAATAGCAATAATGTGATTTGCAGAGAAGAATTTATGAGACTTTACAGTGGCCGTGTCAGGAGTGGGTAGTGGTCCGGGAGCGTCAGATTTGCAGCAGAGCTGGCTTTCAAAGTGGTGAACTGTTCTTGCCGCTTCTTTCCCTCTGTCTTGAAAGCACACGTCATGTTTTCTGATTGATAGTCTCCATTTGCCGTGAGTTACTGGACAATAGGAGAAGATTGAGAAAGATCCCAAGAGCTGGGAAACTCGGAGAAACATCTTTAAAATATACATAACATACAACAGTTAAAAGATAATTCTTTTTTTTTTTTTTAAAGAGGTTACTATCTGCTCCGTGGTGTTTGATCTCTGTCCTGGTCTCCTCAGTGACGTTTAAATTCTATCGGTAGTGAGCCAGTGAAATCACACGGAGTACAGCCTGTCTCCGACACAGGTTCGTAGGGAACACGGGTTCTTTTTCACTTTTAAAAATGTATAAAATTGTACATATTTATTGGTCACCATTGATGCTTTAATATGCATATTTACAATGTTCATATTATGATAAAAGTATCTCATCAAATAATTATCATGTCTTTGTAGTAAAAGAATTCAAAAGCCTTTTCTTTAACTTTTTGAAATACATAGTACATTATTATTATTGATAGTCACCCTGACTAGGTTTTCTACCAAAAGAAGACAAAAAATTAAAATCTGAACTATACTTGTACTGTTTTAGAATAAAACTGAATTATGCTTAAGTTAATTGCTTACCATAACATACTTGATTCCTAAGCTTCTACGCAGGCCTTGATTTGGGGTTGCTGTTCTCCTAATTTATGGAGCTATGTTACCTCCTCAGGTAACATAAATAACACATTTGGACCTTGATGAAACTGAACCGAAGGGCATTTGGGGGCTGTGTGTGAAATCCTGCATGATGCCTCTGCCTAATGTTGGCCGTTGGCTCCTTTCCCTCTAACTCGGAGTGGCCAGACAGGTGAGAAAGAGCAGCAGTGTGCTCCAAGTTTGGAGATCATCATAATTATGTGCAGGGATCCCTGGAGGAAATTTCGGGGCTCTCCCCAGCCTGTAGGAGCAGAAGCTCAGGCCAACCTGGAAATCTGACCTCTGCCCTGGGTGTGGCGATGCAGAGCTGGGCTCCGTTTTCTCTGTTACCCAGGGAACTGTGAGTGAGCCCAGCCTGACTTATAGTGGGAAAGTTCTGTTAGTTCTGTGTATCCTGTAGTAGATTATTTTAATAATTAGCTTTCTTTTAGGATCTGGTTACTTACTTTATAATTAACACAAATTGAGCAGTTTATCTCTGAAATTGCTGGTTTGGGCATCCTAGAGTTTTGAGTATTGTGAGCTTTGCTCTACTGGAAAACCCTTAATGACTTTCCAGTCTTAGAACAGGGGAGACCAGTTGGTTGGTTCCAAGGCTCAACGTCTCACTGTAGGCCCTCGGGGGGATTCACCGTGTGATGTGTGTTAGTAAGTCAGCTGCACCAGCCCTGTCTCCAGACAAGACTGTACAGCTGCCCTGAGTCCAGAGTACATTTGGTGATGATATAAAGGAAAGGGAAAGTGGTCTCTTTGTGATTAGGGAGATGGCTAATCATTTAAACATGATTTAGGGAGTTTAGCCAATATGTCTTTAATATAACTGAAGTCTAGCAGCTAAAATGTTAATCGTTAAATTAAAATATCTTGGTTTAGATATTTATATTTTGGTGAGAGAAGGGATAACCAGCATGCTGTACTGGTGTGTGCGTGCGTGTGTGTGTGTGTGTGTGTGTTGTGATACTGAGACCGCAGAGGGCAGCTATCCACAGGGCAGAGGAAGAAGAAGAGGAAGACAGGACAGGGCCCTGTCGGCATTCCCTGGCTCGGTGCCTTCCCTCCTCCTGGTGGCCTCTGCCTCTATAGAATCACCCTGGGGTGTGGGCCTGGGGCTGCTTTCTGTCCTCTCGGAAATGAGAGTCTGCAGTTTTCCCCTGGTGACCAGTGGTTACTAAACCTGTGCAGGATAGTCAGTCAGCAAAGACTGTTACTTAACATCCTCAGGGGCCTGAGTGCTGAACCAGAGGAAATTAATAGCTTCAGATGCTTCTGCTTTGATGCTGCCTTTGAAATACAGGGCCTTTCAATGCAAATTCCCAAAGTGACATTTACACCTCTTTCCAATGTGTATTAAGAGAGGAAAAATATTTGACCTGCTTATGAACACATCCTACAGTGTAATTCTCTTAATCGAATCACATATATTAAGGTGTGATTTACATGCTGTAAAATTCACAGGTGTAAGTGTACCGCTTGATGAATTTGATAAATATACGCATTCATGTCAACACCACTATGGTTGAGATCTGCAAGTTTTACCCACTGAGACCGTCAGAGCCCTCTGTCATTCACAGCTTGCCCCACAGTCAGCAGGCGGCAGCCACTGTCTCGGTGAAATTCTCATTGTCTCTGAAATCCACGCGGGGTGGGCCCAGTGCTCCCCACTGAGCTGCAGTCCATGTCAAGTTCTTGCAGTCTCCTGTCCCAGAATATTCAAAGGACACACACGACGGGCAGCTTCTGAGAGCCCTGGTCTAATGCACTACGATGAACCTGTATTCTCGGTTGGATCAGAACTTCTGCTCTTGACATTGTTGAGTCATAGTCCATATGCATGTGTGCTCTGATCATTAATTTGCTATTTGAAAGACTTTGGGGGTTCTTTCTAACTATGGATGATTCTGAATAATAAGCACAAAAGTTTACATCTGCCTGTGACAGTGTGTGTGTGTTTGCAAATTCTTGTTTTTCCTGGAATGTATTTAGGAATACTTAGGAGTAGGTTACACGGTAGATGTATATTGAAGTTTATAAAAACCTGACAAGAAAAGTGCTAGACCAGTTTGCTTTCTGGCTACTGATATACAAGAGTTGCAGTTTCTTCACACTTTTTGTAGGAATGCAATATTATCACCATTTTTAGTTTCACTTTTACATGTATATGTCAGTATATCACAGAAGTTTCACTTTTTATTTTTCTAAATAATAATGTTGAATTGATGATACCTGTATCATATCCTTGGTGAACTGAATTTTTACAGCTTTTGTCAACTTCGGTTGAATTGATTTGTTATTTGTTGCAATTACACACACATACACACACACATACACACACACAGGCAGTATGCAAATCCTTCATCAGATATGTGATTAATTTCCTAATAGTACTTCTCTAGGAGAAGTTTTCATTTTAATATAGTTCAAAGTTTTAATTTTTATATGGCTCATTTTTCTCTTACCTAGAAAAGTGTGCCTAGTACTAGGTTAAAATTTTATATTTACTATTTTTGATAATAAATTTAGGATTTGCATTAAGTTTTATAATTCATTTAAAGTTGATTGTTAAACTATGGGGTATGGAGAGTGGTCATGTTCTCTTTTTTTTTCCATATCATTGTTCAGTTGACCATAACATTTGTTGAATGACTCTTCCCTTCCAATTGGAACACTGCAGTATCTTGGTTAAAGCACAATTGACCTACATGTGTTGTGTTATTTCCATTCTATTGATTCTGTTTTAGTGTCTCTGCTTATCCTTAGACCAGGGTTATGCTGCATTAATGTAGTCTTGAGATTAAGTCTTGAAATGAGGTGATCTCAATATTAGCTGTTCTTTCTATATACCCTTTTTAAGTACTTGATATATATGTTAAATATTGTTTTAAAAATTGATTTGGGATTTATGATTGCTTTGAACTTTCAGATGGATTTGGTGACAAGACATCTCTACTGTATAGAGTCTTATAATCCATGAACTTATTACATCTCCCTGCATTGCCCTTATTTCCTCTCACCACTGGTTTATAGTTTATAAATATTAGGCATTCTATCTAATTTGCAAATAATTTATATTTCTAATGTGATTGTAAATGGAAACTACATTGTAGAATTTTAATTTCCAATTGTTTACTCCTGCTAACTGAAAATGCAATTGAATTTGTTACTGATCTGATACCATGGGTAGTTCTTAGACCCACTATTCATCAGTTAGGGTAGCTTGTTTTTAGATTCATGGGGATTTTCTATCAGGACACTCATGTTGTCTGTAAATAGTGCCATTTTATTGACTTTCCAATGTGTATGTCTTTTATTTCATTTTTGTGTATTCTGAATTGAATAGAAACACAATGAAGTGATGACTAGCAAGAGTAGGAGCAGATATCTTTAGTAATACCATTCAATCTGTACAATCAAGGATGAAGTTATATATATATATTTATTTTTATTAAGGAAGAAACTTTTTAGTGTGCTGAGATTTTGTTACACACGAAGGTTTAATATTGTTGGGCGCTCAGCTGCACATGGATGTTCACCAAAACAGACCAGGTGCTGGTCATAGAACATGCTTAAGTAAATGCTAAGGAATTGAAATTATCCATGCATGTTCTCTGACCATAGTGCAATGAGATATGGCAAAAGAAGCAATGAAAGCTCCATAAATACATGGAAATTAAATAATACCCTACTGAACAACAAATGGGTCACAATGAAATTAAAGAAGAAATTAAAGAATATCTAGTACTAAGTGATAATTCTGACACAATATATTGAAATTTATGGAACACAATGAAAGCAGTCCTAAAAGGGAAATTCATAGTGGTGAATGCCAATATCAGGAAGAGAATGAGCTCAAATAAATAATCTAATATTCAATCTCAAACTTCTAGAAAAAGAAGATTAAGTCTAGCCCAAAGTTCCTATGAGGGAAGAAATTATAAAGATCAGAGAAGAAATTAATGCAATTGAGACTAAGAAAACAATACAAAGAGTCAATAAATCAGGGTTGGCTCTTTTGAAGATTAAATAAAATTGATAAACCCTTATCCAATCTTATATAAGAAAGGAAAGATTCAGATTCATGCAGTTAGAAATGAAAAGGGTAAAATCACAACAGATCCTTCAGAAATCCAGAATATCAATACCTACTTTGAGAAACTTTATTCTAATAAAGGGAAAACACAGAATAAATGGACAGATTCCTGGATATATATGAACTACTAAAGCTGAAGTTATAAAAATTCTAAATAACTGAATATCAGTCAATGAAATTGAAAATGTAATTAAAAACTTATCAACAAAGAAATACTAAGGTCCTGTTGGGTACACAGCTGAGTTCTACAAGAAAATTAAAGAAGATCTAACACCATTACTCCTTTTCAATGAAATAGAGAAGGAAGCAACACTCCAGAATTCATTGCTGGAAGCCACTATTACTCTGATACTAAAATCAGAGAAGGATCCAACCAAAAAAGAGTACTACAGACAAATGCCCTAATGAATATAGATGCAAAAATTCTCAATAAGATACTGGCAAACAGACTGTGCAAATTTCTGTGCAGATTATATACCATGACCAAGTCAGTTTCATCCCAGGCATTCAGGGATGGTTCAGCATACACAAATCAATAAATGTAATCCCCCATATCAACAGAACCAAATACAAAAATAACATGACCATCTTGATAGTTACAGAAAAAGCATTTGACAAAGTCTGACATTCATTCATGATAAAACCCTACAGAGAACTGGGATAGATGATCTTTATCTCAGTCTTATAAAACTTATCTATGACAAACCAACTGCCAACATCATACAAAATGGTCAAAACTGAAGAGCTTTCCCTCTAAAATCAGGAACAAAACAAGGGTGCCCACTATCATCACTCATATTTAATATAGTTTTGGAAACATTATCTAGAGCAATTTGACAAGAGAAAGAAAAGAAAGGAATAAGGATAGGAAAGGAAGAAGTTAAACTCTTTAGTATTTGCTGATGACATGATACTTTACAGAGAAGACCTAAAAACTCCAAAAGACTTCTAGATTTAATAACCAGATTCAGTCACATAGCTGGATACAAAGTCAACACTCAAAAATCAATAGCATTCCTGTACACAAACAACAAATTTACTAGGAGAGGAATTGGGGAAATCATACCCTTCACTCCCACAATTAATTCTGGCAACACATCCACTGTGAATTTGGGATAAACTTGTGCTTGGGGTACCCTTTAATGCTGAAAAACTTTACCATCAAAAGACATGTGACAAACCTGGCTATACAGTACCATTTGATGGTAAAATGCAGATGTGTCTGTAGGCTCACAGAAAATAAGCAAACTATCTAGAATTTCCAGAAGTACAGGCACAGATAAATTCTGAAACTGGAATAAATGCCTAATGTTTCAGTGTGCACATAAAATTGTATGTCAAAAAGCACTGACAAAACCAATGAACAAAGCAAGGTACCCAAAACTGATTACTCATTAACTATACATTATGTGCTAGTCTAGAATGGAGAATTAAAAAAAAAACATTTTAAAGGAAACTTGGTGAACTTCAGGAAAATCCAGAGAAATGATTCATAACTCTAACAGATAAACTTAGCAGAGAAATTAATCAAAATAAATCAAACAAATTCTTGAGTTGAAAAGCACACTAAATAAAATTTAAAAAGCATGATGAAAGACATAAGTAGTAATATAGACCAAATGGGGAAAAAGTTATAAACTCAAAGGTGGGCTATTTCAAAATGCTATCAAGGGAGGAAAAAAATTAAAGTGAAGGAAGCACGCATGAATTTGGTAGTACTAAAAGAGCAAATATCCAGATTAGAATGTTCAGTAGGGACTTGAGAATTGCAGATCAGTAGAAACTGTATTCAAAGTGGTATCACCAGAAAACTCCCCAAACCTAGAGAAAGATACAAATATCACAGTATAAGAAGGTCAAAGGTTATCATCACATATACTACACCAAGTCTACTCCAAGACACATTATAATAAATCTCTTCAAAGTTAAATGTTCTTAAAGAAACACCATAAAAAAGACAAATAGCAGCTAAGAGTATCCCAGTTCACCTGGCAGTCCACTTCTCAGCAGGAACTTTTTGGGATGGAAGAGTTGTGGCATGAGATTTTCACAGTAATGAAGGAGAGAACACTGCCAATTAAGAATACTGAACAAGCAGAGCTCTTCTTTAGATGTGGATGAGACAAAGATATTTATAGACAAAAGCTGAATGAATTTATTACCATCAAATCAGACCTACAGTAAATGTTGAACAGAATTCTTCAAGAAGGAGAAAAAAAGGTGCTAATGACTAAAAAGGTAGTATCAGAAAGCATCCACACAAAAATTCTACTGGCATTCTGGGATACACCTGTAAGCCCAGCACTCCGAAAGACTGAAGCAGAAAGGGCTTGAGTTCAAGCCAGGCTGAGCAACTCAGTGCCTTAGAACTTATTTCAAAATTTAAAAAATTGAAACGTGGAGATTCCTAAACAAACTAGGATTGGAAGGCCCATTTAATCCAGCTATTCTCCTTCTAGGTATTTTCCCAGAAAAATTGAAAATGTCATGCTACAGAAATATATGTGTACCCATGTTTATAGTAGCACAATTTGTAATAGCTAAATCTTTGAAACAACCACGATGCCCATCAACTGCAGAATGGATAAAAAAGATGTGGTATTTTTATACAATGGAATATTACTCAGCTATATAGAAGGATAATCTTGAAGCTTTTTTAGGTAAAGAGAATTAACTTGAGACTCATTAATATACTCATAAATGAAATAAATCAAACTCATATTTATAAAAATCATACTATCTCCCTAGTGTAAAAAAGGTAATAAAAATTGAAAAAGTCATAAGATCCAAAATGTACAATACATATTGTAATAATGAAAGGAAAAGGATGTGCTCAAAAAGAAAGAACAACTGGGATGGGGGAATGAGAAAAGGAGGAAAGGAAAAGATTGTATGTATGTAGGGTGGACGTGTAACTGTATGTGTGTGTATGTGTGCAAGATAGATAATTACTACTAATCTGTTCATAAAAAAGTAGTTTGTGCTGTCATTGTTATGCCTAGATCTTGTAACCTGAACAACTACTCCTAAGATAATAAGCAATATATTAACTAGTGTTGTTTTCTTACTGTTTTTTAAAATTCTGTACTATCTCTATCTTTTTTTCTGATTTGCTTTTTAAAATAAAAAAATGGAAACATGTGATTCTTTAATGTTGTGAATATGGTACATAAGATTACTAGAGAAACCAAGCTCCTCCTAAAATTAGAAGTCATAGAAACCACGTTAATATGTTAAGAGCCAGACAATACAGGAAGTTGTAATATAGAAGATAAAAAATTCAAAATGTAAGGAAGAATGGGTTGTGAGTGTAAAAAGTTAATTGATTTTCAGCACATTTTTATCTTTAAAATGAATGTTAAGCTACCACTATTTCAGAATAGTTTATTATAGACAAAATGTTTTCATAAGCCTCACAGTAACCACAAGCCAAAGTCTAATGATAGACCCACCCAAAATAATGAGCAAGCAATCAAAGCACACAGCTAGAGAAAACCACAAAGGAATGCTGTCAGAGAAGGCGGAAGACCATGGGTTTGCATTTCCACATCCTCTGCTTCATCATTCTACCATTATTATGGCGCATCACATTCATATATATTTTACTGAACCCATATGCATTTATGCACAATTTTGGCTTTAGGTTACTGTATTTTTTGATGCATAATTCAGAAGGAGAATCATTTTAGCATATTGGTTAATGCATGTAGTATTTCCTCCTCTCTCTTTCAGTCATTGTAGTAACTATTCCCCATCACATTTTATACCTCTTCGAAGGAATCATCCTTTGTATATTGGGAGGTGACAGCTGAGCGCATATATGCAATACATCCATGCAGTCCTGGTGACCTGCCGGGGAGGAGTGGTGGGCTAAGCTTTTTGTTTTGAGAGTGACACAGTAGTTGAGGCTGCATTCTAAATCATAAGTGCGATATCTAATGCAGAGTGCAATCCTAACATTTTTACACCAACAGTCAAAATATTAGAATTATCCATTTCTCTACTAGGGCAAACTTTCTTTTTCTTTCTTCTTTTTGTTTTGTTCTGTTTTGTTTTATTGAGACACGATCTCACTATGTAGTGTGGCCAGGACTCACACTTGCAGTGATCCTCCTGCTTCAGTCTCCTGAGTGCTGAGATGATAGGTGCGCATTACCAGGCCTGGAAAACTTTCTTAATAAACTCAATAGGTCTTAAATGACTAGATTTCTTGTTATATATTTAAAATATATAAAATTATACTGCTCTGTCTTAGAATTATAGCATGTAGTTACTGTATCTCAACACTAATAAATATTGTTTTCCAAAATTAGTAGTTACTTAATGAATCATGGTCTTCAAGTGGCTTGTTTTAAACTGTGAGATTTATGTGAATTTACCATAAACTCATTTATTCCATAGATCACTTTTAACATGCTTTAGAACAAAAGACAGTATGACAACACTTGTTCATTCCTCTTTATAAAGGAATTAGCATCTTCTGAGATCTCTTTTTTTCCTCTAAATATCATTTAGGAAATTGTCAAATATTTATGTTTCAACCAGGAAGCATTTGCTAGCGTACAGAGTCACACACCCATTTGAAGTGTGAAGTGGCTATAGAACTCTTTTTACTTACCAGTGTGTTGGGGCAAGGAGTAGAGGGGGAACAGATCAGTTTTCCCTGGAGACTGTTTCCTTTTCATTCCAAGATATTAAGCGTCTGGAATTCAAATCGCTGTGGCAGCAGTCGGGCCAGAAGATGCCAAGATGCAGCGCGTGGCCCCGTTTTGCTGCTGGTGACATCTGGCTGTGGTCAGTGAGAGCAGGGTTGCATGGGCTTTCCTTTGTTTGTTTGTTTTTGCATTACATGCATTCTGATAAGAACAAACTCTAGTTTCCATTATTTGAAAGGGGAGAGCCATGTAACTTAACAGTGACATCACAGAAAAAGGCAGGAAGTTGTCAGGTGTTTATCAGAATGTGTAGCACAAGCGCTGGTTGAAGTGCAGAGAGCTGGTGTTGGTAAAGTTGCCCCTTGGGGCAGAGCTTTGGAGGACAGAAATGGCTCTGATGCTGAACTCCACTGGTTTCCCAGAGGTGTGTGTGTTCCCTGAGAGCTAATATATCTGCGTAGTATCACTTTATTTAATAACACTTCTCCAAAAGCTCTCATTTTCAATTCACAGTTTATTAGTGGGGTCATTTAAGCTTAGACAACTTACTTCTATCATTAAAAAAATACACAGTGGTCACAGAGTTGGAATTTGCACTACTGCTTCCTGCCCCACACTGCTATTATAAAAAGCCAGCTCACCCCATTGGATCAGTGCCTGCCCCCATACCTCACGTGTGGTGCAGCGCTGGGATTTCAGGGTGAAGGCCGTGGCTGCGACCCTCGTCTGCAGAGAGGGTGGGTAGATGGAGCTGTCAGAGTCCTCACTCTGCGGCTGAACAGCTCAGAGTATTCCAAGGCTGGCCTGACCCGGACCCGCTGGGACAGAGGCTGGAGCACAGTGTGTGCGATGACACCGCAGGGAGCCCTGGATTGTGGCCCCTGATCAGAAGCCCAGAAGCGAGAGAGCAACCAGGAGGAAGGTGATTCCAAGGAGAGTGTGCAGGACTGCACAGCGCTGAGCTTCCCAAGGAAACATCTTGCAGGAGCTAGAGTCATTGTGGTGACGTTTGAAGGGCACATGTGGGGAGAGGGCGGCCATCTGTGCCTGGCAGGGTAAGGTCTCTCTGACATGTAATGGGAGCCTTCCTGGCCAAAAGAAATATAAAAAATGGAGAGTGGATTTTGATTTTAAAAATTGAAAGTGCTCTTTGATCTGGAAAATTTACAAAGGTTGACCCAGAGTCAGAGGATCCTGCATCACGCCGAGGGGTACGTGTGATGCAGAAGGCTTGCAGTCCCCAAGTAGGTGTCAAGACCTTAAAGAAAGCTGCAGTACTCCCGAGATGACTAGCGGCTAAAGGTGGGTGAGAGGAAGAGAGGAGCAGAATTGGGCAGCTGCTCAGCTCCAGCTGCTGGAAGCTGCCTCTGTCACTTGGGCCACTTTAAGAACTTTCTAACATCCAGCTTTAACCCCAGACCTGAAATTAGACATGGAATGCCAGACGGGCACTAGCAAGTTTAAATATCCTAAAGGGATAATGTGGGCCCCAAACCTGGGAAGCAGATGGCCTCAGACCAACATCTACTACACTTCATTTTCCCAGGTTACTGTTGTGTAACAAAACTTTGTCGCCAGCAAGTCATAGGGTGGATTTTCCCTCTTAAAACTGATCATGAGTTCTATTGTCCTGGCCAGGCACCAGGGTGAAGGAGGTGGTTCTAGAAGTGTACAGAGCTTGCTGCTTTTCTTTCCCCTATCCTGACAGAACACCTGTCCTGTTTTGCCTGTCATTACATGTCTTAGAGGAAGATATGACTCACCATTCTGGGCTGGAAATTTGATGACAGTGGGTGCTAAGGATGCTCACGTGGCAGCTGCTCCAGAGCAACCAAGCCATGAGAAGATACCACTGCGAATTCTCACTTTGTTCTTGGGTTAGCTTCAGCCATAACCTTGCTGTTCCTTTTGTGAAAGAGAAAAATGAGAGGAAGGAAATGAAGCTTGAATCCAGGTTATTGATTTTCATGCCAAATAGCATCCATGTCCCTGTGCTGGCTAACAGTTCAGACCTCAACTGAACCCACACACTCAAGACTGAAGTAGGGACCAGAAATACTGTGTTTGCAAGAAAGATAGTTTTGTTTTGCAACTGATAGCATTTGCCCTAAAGTTATCATATTTCTAAAAAAACAACTGGAGATAAAATTAGGATTTGTGAGTCAGTGCACATACTTTACAAATGTAGTAAGAAATATGAGCTGTGATCAGAAAATCCAATGAATGTTTAAATTTTTAAAAAATTATTATGGTAAAAGAAACATTACCATTATCCCCTGTTGGGAAACTCCCCCACTTTTTGCACCTACTCGTTTTTGCCTTTTTCTGAGATGGTTCCAGAAGTCCTCTTTCATGCCTTTATATGGTTCCATAAAACTATGGTGAATGCTACTGTCCAATAGGAAAGAGGCTCCTGAAAACAGCAGCGTGTCCTCGTGCTCCCACACACTGGACCTGGTGCCGAGCAACTATGGTTCTTGCCCAAAGTCAAAATGGACACGAAAGGGAAATGTTTCGAATTAATTCAGGACATCAAAGCAGCCAGAACAGCACAACGGAAGAGATTCACACGAGAGAAGTTCTATAGCTGCTTCAGAAGGTGGCAAGAAGATGAGACGTGTTTGAAGTAAGGGGCTATTTTGACAGGGATTAGTGGCAATTTGTTTTTTTACTGTGACATTTTTAATAGATTTCAACATTTGCTGTATTTTGTGATGATATCTTTTAAGTACATTAATCCATATCCATATCGAGAAATATTTACCACACACCTATGTCGTGGACACTATGCTACACAAAAACAGAAAACTTTCTTTGTGTCTGGAGGTTGCAATGTGTTTCAGTCAGTTTCTTGTGGTAAGGAAGTTTCAATACATCAACAAGCTAAGACAGCATTTCCCAAGGAATCAGCATATGCGGTAGTGGACAGTGCACGTTTGGGAAAGCAGATGGGAGAAATTTAATCTTGTCCTATGATAGTATGAGATAAGTCACTTTTCATAATTTCCACAGTACAGGAGGATACATTAAGCTCATACTTCAGATAGGACAGTTTGTATTTGTCTAAACGGAAGAAGGGAAGATTGTATAAGAAAGAACTCCTTGAAACAGGACCAGTATAGTCACAGATGTGAAGCCCACTGAGCTCTGTCTAGATCACTCCTGTGTGAGACGGGCACTAAGCTCTGTGGGTCTCCTCTCTTCAGGGGACCCTCAGCAGACCGGCTCGGCTCTTCACATGCTGCCTCCTCAGTGATGGAACCTTGGGCTCCTATGCACCCCGGGAAGTGCTGGGCATAGAAAAAGGTTCACTGATTGTAGAACTTACCTTCAACTGAGACAAAGATGGGGAAACACCCCTTACAATTACCCATTTGATGGTATATTCTTGTTTTATTCTTAGGTTATCCATTCTGGACATCATTAACTTTGGTGTATGTAGAACAAGTTGAAGGTTTAAACTCTTTCACTCATATGAAAATTTCAATCCTTTAATTAATATTTGAGTACTTTGTCATGATACAGGTACATCTTTTATCAAATCATCTTGATGAATAATGCATTGAAATTCACTGTGACAGAGGTCTAGATGAAAATGAGCCCCTTATGGACCAGTTAGGTAGGTGTTTTCTACGTAAACCCAATTTATTTTTCTTGTCTACTTGAGATCTTTAAGTATTGTGTTTTTTTTTAGTTTTGTACATTTCTGTTTCTTCAGAAGGACAAACTATGGTAGAGGGACACTCACGGAGCCCCGGTTCTGCGCTCGGTCAGTTCCCTCCTCCTGCAGGAGTGGCCTGTGCTGTGGGGCCGCTGGCCTGCTGGCCGCCTCAGCGTGTGCACTGACTCGCGGGTGTGAAGAGAGCCCGTGTCCACGGAAAGCGCAGAGGTGGAGCGACTTCGTTTACATACCGAAAATTTCGTTTTCACTATTGTAAAAGCTTCCTCATGTTTATTTGCAAGAAACCCCTTCCTCCCCCAAACCCAGCAAGTACGGGTTGCTTTCCGAATTTTATACCTGACCAAAGCCACAAGGAAAAAAGTACTTAGGCGTGTTTAGAACTTTTCTTGTGCTCGAGTGCAGTGGGAGTAAAGCCGCGCCCCCGTGAGTTTCGTGTCAGGGTTCTCCTCCGGCACGCCCTTTGAGGTTGCTTTGGAGCGAGAGTTCACACCAGGCCCAGCTGCGGGCTGCCGCCGTGGGTCGCCTCCGGGGCGCCGAGGGGCGGGCAGCCGTGTCCCTGCCTTCCCGGGGCTTTGTTCCCAAGTGCGGCTCCGCGCCTCACTTTCTCCCCGCACCTTGGCACTGTTTAAATTCTGTCATGCAAGCGGGCCTCTTTTAATCTATATTTAATTTGTACTTCTCTTATTAATGATACTGAGCACCTTTCGTGTCTCACCGACCATTTAGGTGACCTGCCCTTGTGAAATGTGCATTAAGAGTTGCCGGGATCCACTGTGTTGTTTCTTGGATCCTGAAGCAGAAGACTGTTACATTCCGGGTAAAGTTTGTGCTAAACAATTGTGCAGAGATACTGGAAATTTTCTTTCAGTGTAAGCGTCGCTTTATTTTTATTTTTTATTTTAACGTTATCTTTCAAAGATCACAAGGTTTTCATTTATATGAAGTGTGATTTCTCAGCGTTTTCTTTCAGTGGTTCTGCTTTTTTCTGTTCTAAAAAATCTTTAATGTGATTTATTTTATGTTTTCAGGGTGGTGACCCCCTTTCAACTTGATTTTTGCACATGGTATGTAGTAGTGGTAAGGTTTGTTTTTTCCCAATATGGATATTTAATTTTTCCAACATGATTTGTTCAAAAGTCTTTTTTATCTATTGATTTAACTTGGAAACTTTGTTAAAAATCAATGGATTATATACATGTGGTTCAATTTTTGGATTTTCTATTCAGCTCCATTGATCCATTTGATTATCCTTAAACCAATATCATATTGATTATACCTAGGATCTTTCCATTTCTATTTATTTATTGTATAAATGTGGATATATCCCATTTTTCCTTTAAGCTCTCTTCCTCGGTTATTTACTTCACATTTTCATAAATTTTAACATCAGCCTGTCATATCTGTGGCAAAGCCTCCTCCAAGTTGGGTTGAGATTCTGCCGATCTGTAGGTCAGCTAGGGAGAATTGGTGTCTAAACTGATCACATTTGCTAACATATTTTAACTTTTTAGGTGCTTCCTACTGTGAGGGTTTTTTTTAAATTTTATGCTCCAATGGTTCCTTAGTAGTATGTTATTTTAGATGTATTTAATTTCTGGATTCTGTCCTGTGTCTCACCATCTTGTAAATATCACTCACGAGCTATAGTAGCTTTTCTTGCCAGAGTGATCATCTGTAGTAACCGTTCTTGTGATATTTGTAAGTTTTGATTTCAGGATAATGCTGGCATCATGGGTTGTAAGTTTTTTCTGCTTTTACATTTCCTAAGACATTTCTGTGCTATTTCTGCTCCCAGTGTGTGCCAGGATTTGCTTGTGAATCTGTGTGATGGCTCTGACCACACTCAGCAAATATTACACTGTTTCATTACGGTTCAGTTCCAGCAAGTTTACTGATGTTCCTCAGACATTTCTCCTTAGGTGCAATGGTATTATTTAAACTTGTATGACTTAATTTTATACTATTTGTGGAGTCCAAGAATATTTTTTAGTGATTTCTGCTTTAATTTTACAGCATGATCATTCTTCATTTTAAATTTCATGAGGTTTCCACATTGTCCCCAGGATGGCCTGTTAGGAAGGCCCATTATTCCTGGAACTGCTCTGTACTTGGACAGGTGTCACATGAATGCTGGTCTCCCCCACATGCTGGCCTTCTGTAGATCTGTGCTGGTTTTATATCTGCTGTGTTATCAGTTGCTGAAGGCTGGTCTCTGAGGTCTACAGTTGACACATTCATACTCATTCACTGCTCTTGCATTTTATTTAGTTACTGGCTTGTATATTTTGGAGTTCTTGTTAGTGTCATATCAGTTAGAATTATGTCTTGCTGAGTTGAGCCTTTATAATTATAAAATGTTTTTTTGATATCCCTGATGATGGTCTTGTTTAGTGAGTACATTTTTCTGATAACATAGCTATATTATTATTAGGGTTTGAGTGATATATTTCTTTCCATTATTTTATTTTCAACTTGGATTTCTATTTTTAAGTTAATTTCTTATGGACAAGGTATGATTGACTTTCTTATGCAATATGCGAATTCTTGCCTTTTCATTGGAATGGGGAACGTTTATATTTAATGTGATTTTAATACGGTTATATTTAAATCTATAGTCTGGCCAGTTGTTTTCATTTGTTTCATCTGTTCTTTGCCCTATTTTGTCTGTTTTTTCTGCCTTGGTTGGATTTGAATATATTTGTAGTATTACATTTTATCTGCAAAAATAATTTTATCTTTTAAAAAATAGTTGCTATAGGAGGGTCTATAACATGATATTTTCACTTACCATGCCCAATCTTTTTTTTTTTTTTAGTATTTTTTTTATTTATTTAAAGAGAAAAAAAACATGTAAAGGGTAGAGATAATACAGAATTTTAAAAAAAGATAAACAGTAAGAAATCACTAGTTGATAAATTACATATTGTCCTCTTAGAAATAGTTGTTCAAGTTACAAAATTAAAGCATACAAAGTAGATATTCAAACAGTGAGACTGTAAACAGCTACGCATGCATGAGTCTTTACATGTATTTCTATAAACTTAAAGCTTTAAAATCTAACTGAGATAAAGTAAATAATACCTAAATAAATATCATGTCTGAGGATTTAAAAACTCATTTTTTTTTTAATTTAAAGAGAAACAAAAGCATGTAAAGGTAGAGGTAATACAGAATTCAAAAAAAAACATAAACAATAAGAAATCACTAGTTGATAAATTACATGTTGTCCTCTTAGAAATAGTTGCTCAAGTTACAAAATTAAAGCATACAAAGTAGATAGTCAAACAGTGAGAGTGTAAACAGCTACGCATGCACGAATCTCTGCATGTATTTCTATACTTTCTGTATTAGAGGGAAGAACAAAACTTAGTAAGACAAAACAAAACAAATTCCTATAAAAACATGAAACCAAAAAGTTGTATAAAACCATAGTACAAGGTGATCTACAATGATTACTGTGTTGTTTCTTATTATCTTCAATAGAATGTCTACATCATCAGGCATCATTGAATATAGCAGTATAATTGAGTGTATCAGTAAATAACAATAGTAGTAAAAATAAAACATTGTAGACAGTATAAAACTTCAAAGACAGGTAATAATCAAACCATAGTGGATATTCTAGTGGATCTTGTCATCTTAAATGCAGTTGCATATACTCTCAGACTTGATACTATCAATCATAACAGCTTTGAATAAAATCTATCAATACAAAACTGTGATTGAACAAACCATATTTGATTATGATCAGTCATGGTAAAAGAGTGTAGGTTTTACGGAGCTTTAGATTAAGTTAATGGGAAATTAAGGATGATTACCATACTATATCCTGTTATTTTTGGGATTACTGTCTGTGCCCTCAAATCTAGTACAGGTAGAATGACTGGGACAGAATATAATACATCTAAGCAGAGTGGTGTGAGTAATGTGGGTTTTAAATCCTGATGCACTATTAACAATATAGCATATCAAGGCCATCTATGTTAGAGTTTCTAGTTATCCTTCTCTGCCTCATTTCTGCCATGCTGTTTTCCTGCCTTTGTTTGTCTACTTTTCTCCTTCATTCTACTGCCTGTCCCACTCATTGAGGCCTTTCTGCCACTGTTCCTAAAACACTGGTATTTTTTTTTCTCTCTCTCTCTAGAATGTCCTTCAGTATTCTCTGTAGGGTTGGATTGGTGGTCACAAACTCTCCCAGTTTCTCTTTGTCATGGAAATATCTTGTTTCTCCATTAATTTCTAGTGACAGTTTTGCAGGGTACATCCATCTGGGCTGGAGGTTATTCTCTTTCAGGGCTTTGGATACTTCACTCCAAGCTCGTCTTGATCTGATGGTCTGTGTCGAGAAGTCAGCTGTGATTCTGATGGGCTTACCTTTATAGGTAATCTGTTTCTTTTCTCTGACAGCTTTTAATATTCTGTTTTTATACTGAATTTCTGGCATCTTGATTATTATATGTCTGGGTGTAGATCTGTTTTGGTTGTAGGTGGCTGGGGTTCTGTATGCCTCACACAACCAAATGTCATTTTCTTTTCCCATGCTTGGGAAGTTTTCCTTAATTATTTCTGTGAATAGCCTTTGTAACTCACTGTATGTATTCCATGTATTCCTGCTTCTTCATTCACATTTCTTATTCTTAAATTGTAGATTCTCTTGTCATCTTCTAGCCTTTGTATTGTTACTGCCTGTTTCCTTGTTATTTTTAAGAGATCTTTCCTTTCATCACACATTGCCAACTTTTCTTCAAGTTTTGATAGTCTATCCTTAGTTTCTTTTAAGGAGTTTTGCCAGCTTTCAATGGAGTTTTTAATTTCCTGATAGTCTCTTTGAATCTGCTTCATGTATTCTACATTTTCTTTATATTCTTTATCAAATGTTTCTCTCCTTTTTTTGTGTTCCTCCCTTCTTCTGTCTGTATCATCCTGAGAGATGCTTCCTGAGAGCATTTCTTTTATTACTCTACTCATATCCTGCTTTACCTGATTTAATATTTCAGTTCTGAGTTCGTCTACAAGGTTCTGAAGATATCTCTTAATGTCCATTGAAGCCATGTCTGATATTATATGTTTGCCACCCTCAGTTACCCTTATTTTTCCTTCTCCTGGTTCAGTGTTCTCAGGGTTCTGGGCTGGGGGTCTCCTCCTGCCTCTCTCTCCTGTCATGGCCCTGGCTTCCTCACACAGGTTATAGTGTAGGTCCCAGCCTCCTTCCCTGTTGGCTACGGTTCCTCCAAAGCACACTGGCGAGGGACCTCGGCCCTCTCCTGCCTGCTCTTGTGGCTGAGATGTAAGCAGGCTGCCTATGCCTCCCCCTCCCCACCCAGCCAGCCAAACTTCAGGGGCCTTCACCCAGTTTGTACTTGCTAGGCGCAGGGAATCGATTTGGGATGGCTCATTGGGTCCCGCCCAGAGGCGCGGCCCAGTCCAAGCAAATCCCACAAATCTGCTCTGGGGAGGGAGGAACCAACTGAAGTCACTGCCACTCCCAGTTCAGGCTCCTCCTGCCCGATTCCAACATGTCGCCCATTTGGTCGCGCCCCTCCCATGTGTGCGGTGTCTCATTCCCAGCACTGACCATGGATTAATGAAGGTCCCTTCACTGGCTCTGCTCTCCCTTGGGCTCACCGACCCCGACCTCAGCGCTGAAGTTCTTCCTGTGAGTGGCGGCAGGAACAAGTCTGGGTGGCTCTGCCGGCCGGCGCAGATCCAAGCTGGTGCACACTTGCCGGGTCACCAAGAGAATGCTGTGTCCCACAATCTTCAGCTGTCTCAGTTGTAGTCCTGAAGTATTTGACGAGCTTTTTTATGTTTTAATTTCTTGTGTCAAGAGGATCCATCTCCCCCTGTCTGGGTCTCTCCAGGGTGCTTTATTCTGGCGTATGAGTTGGTTCTCCTGGGAGGCTCCATATCTTGTTGCTCACTGATCGGCAGTCTTGTCTTCCTCCCCAACTTTTTAATAGTATTTTACCACTTCACAAAATATGTGAGCAACTCATAACAGTACAGTCTGCTTTTTCTGTCTTGGTTTTGAGCTATTGCTGTCATGAGTTTTATTTCCACATAAACTATCTGTTTGTCGTGTAATGTCTGGGCTGTGTCTGCTCACCGTAGTTAACTATCTTCTAAGAAAGAGGAGGATGTTTAACACCATGTGCGAACTGATATCATGTGCACTGTGATTCCCCTGTTGCTCTTCATTCCTCCGTGAGAACTACATACCACTGGACACCAGCCGTCCCTTTTCTGGAGAGTCTTGTTAATGTCTGGTCCTCTTCATTGTTATTTCTTCACTAAGTTCCCAATTTTCATTGACTATAACTGGCTTGATGAGTTATTTGGTAGATTAAATAGGGGATGTGCTAAAGTGTACCTCTAATCATTGAAGATCTGCTTACTAATTTGGAATTTTGAATGCTGGGACCTTTTGTATATAAATTTAGTTTTATAGCTTGGTAACAAAAAGACATGTTTTGCTATGTTAAATATGCATTTACTATGTGAGGTCTAATTTGAAGTCTTTCCAGGGAAAATAAACTTTTATTGCATTTAAAACAGGAAAGGTTGGTGGAAAAATCTAAAGATTAAACTTTAAAAATCTCTGAAATAGACACACTGAAGAGAGATACTGTTTTCATTAGACAGCTAGTAGGCTCTATTTTTCATGCCGTAGATCAAGTTTACCTGGTAAGGCTCCCAGCTCGTGAACTGACTTCATTTCCGCGTTTACTTTTTCCTATTCTGCTCAGGGCTGTGTGTGTCCTTTGGTTCCAACTTAGGAAAAATCATAACAGGAATCTCAACAGGAATATATGGGTATGGGATTGCTTCATATTGCATAGCTGTCAGGGAATAGAAATACTCATTTTAGATAAATTTGGGCCAACTTTTTATAAGAAGAGAAAATGTTAGGACATAAAATAGGAAAATATTTGAAAAACATATTTAAATTTTTTTGAGCTGGTTATTTATATACCACCTTTTGCTTTTTTGTTCTCTAAATAACCTCAGCTTATTTTATTTGTTCAGCAATATCTAACAGTTATGAAAAATATAAAAATTAGCTTGTCATTTGGTACTGTGCATCTTATTAAATTCTTTGGTCACATTTTAATAAAAGGACGATAAACATATTACTTACATGCAAAGTGAAACGAGGAAGATAAAATACCTTGCCTAACAAATGCAAGGCCTAATATTTAAATTCATTTTGTTCCTTTCCACTTGATACCATGCATAGTGCCATAAAGAAAAACTATAGTTTTATGCTTTGGTTTTAAAGCTAGTTTAACCTTTCTCTCTTCCTTTTCTTCCCTCTGCTCTGTCTCAGGTACCCAGCAGTGTGCGGCCAGAAGGCCCTACAAGTCCTGAACCTCAGCGTGTCATCATTTTGTGGTTGTTTGTCACCATGGCTCTGAGCCACCATCCTTGCTTGCTGGTTCCTGCATCGCCTCCTGTTAGTAGTTCCTGACTCTGTGACTCTGTTCAGCAATAGGAACCTGAAATCCGAAGGTGGGTCCATTCAGTCTCCGCCCTTGTTTCCGAGTGAGGCGCATTTTGCACAGGGCTGTAGAGGCCATTTCCCCTGTGGCTTCCTGTGCTGGGTGCAGTCTTCCTGTTCACCCCATTCTGGGTACAGGGATCTTCCCATCTGCCCCCTGCACCCTAGGAGTGCCTTCTGCTGTCCCTCCCTATGGTCTGTTCTCTGCCACCCATCTGCTTCCCCTTCTCAAAGGTTGATTTGATGTTGCTTTTCTGGGTCCGCTCTTGCCTCTGTGTATGAAATTATAATCCACACCCCAATCTTCTACATCTACTAGTTTTATTTTTCCATAGTGCAAGGTACCTTCTGATGTGCACTACAATTTATTTTCCAATGTTATTTGTGTATTTCTTACCTCGAAAGGGAATGTAACCTTGAAAGGGAAGAGATTTCAGTTTCAATCTGTGATCTTTCTGGTAGCCAAGAAAGGTTTGGGACCCAGCATCTACCCAGCCATTGTTAGTGGATGAATAAGTAAGTGCTGTGATAGACTTGTGGGAGGCTGGGGTGTAAGGATTCAGAGTTTAAACCCTGAAATGTGCAGCATAGTTCTGAAATACAGCTCCCCGTTTATAGCAGAAGAATTGTAGTCATAGCTGCTGGACGCACATGGCTTACAGCTCTGCGGAGTAACACTGGTCTGTAAAGGCCTCTTACCTATTAGATGATCAGTTAAATACTTGGCTTAAAAGAAGCACTAAATTCATCCTGGCCCTCATGGAACCCACTGAAGGAATGGGTGAAATCCTAAAAAACCTCCTTATGTGTAGCCTGGATTATGTCTGACAGCACATCTTATTTCTTAGAGACTTTACTATTTTCTTTTAAAGGAAGGCAAAAGCTTACTTTATAATTTAGTTATTTTAGTGCTTTTGAGTGATAAGGTTGTTGGAACATAGACACCTGACAACCCAGTAGATTTCATGAGGAGAAAAACATACAAATAAACACAGTTTATTCTTCCCTATCAGAAGAAGATGCATCACCAGATGCTGTTTTAGCGCATCTCTGGGTCACGGGGCAGGAATCTGTTCCTGCAGGCAAATTGTATCATTTTATGTCCTGAGGAACAGCTATTCAAGGAAGCAAAATTGTCAGATAATCACCCACAGGAAGAGAAGCTGGGCATCTTTCATATTCTCATTCGAAAGATGCCTTCTAAAAAGAGAAATGCTTGGCGAGGTCATATTGGCTTGAGCTGGCTTAGAAATGGTCATTTTAAAACATGAGTCTGAAGTGATTTTTGCAAATCTGTTTTACCTTTAAAAGCTGGTGTGTAACTCATCTTAGACAATGAAAAGTGAAAAAAACTTCTCTAGGCTATCTTAGAAAAGCATAGTAGAATATTGCATTTTCAATTGCTTATATTTACACACCTTTTATTAGTCTGGTCAAACAATGATCACATTCACAATGCATCGTAGCACATTTGGATATTTGTTACTCAATAATTTGCAATCAAATTTGCATACAATACTAGGAACAAATGTTTTGAACTTAGAAATGGAAAATACTTTGCCTTTTATTTTCACCTGTAATGCCTCCCAACTTAAGACAATTCACAGGTAAGATATTGCCAATAATTCCCCACTCTAATTTTTAACACATTTTCAAGATGTATGAGATATGCTCAAAATAGATGGTGGCTGTTTCAATGTAAGCAGTAAGTACAGTGGGACGTATTGCTACCAATCCCTCTCAAAGTCCTCCTCTCTGATTGAACACCCTCATCCCACCTTCTTGCCACTTTCTGAAGCAGTCCTGGAGTCCTCTCTGGAGTCCTCTCGGAGTCCTTTCTTACCAGTGTCTTTCCAAGATGCGTCAAAATGTGGTGAATGCTGCTGTCAAGTGTCACCCAGTGGGAAGGCGAACCCCTAAGAACATGACTGTGGCCTCACCCCCTCGCCCACCCTATCCTGCACCAGGTGCCTTCTGGCTCTCCAGTAGAGTCAGTGATGAAGGTAAATGTTTAGAGTTTACTCAGGACCTCAAGGAAGCCACAACAGTGGCACCAAGGACCCCTGTGAAGGGGCTTCCAGAGCTACTTCAGAAGGCGGCAAGAGCAGTGCAGTAACTGTGCCTGAAGTGAGTGCAGTGTTCACTTCACTTTAAGGGGGGTGCATTTCTTACTGAGATGAATGATTATTATCATTATTTTTTTGGTAACCCCAGGGATTGAACTCATGACCTCGTTCTTGCTGGGCAGGTGCTTATGCCACTGAACTAAATCCCTGGCCCGAGATGAATGATTTTTGAAATGTCAATATTCTCATTTTTCAATCACACCTCTTATGACATAAAATTCTTTAATTTTCTCAGCCTGTCTTTGTTGACTAACTTGAAGCATAGACTTTCAACTTCTTCCAAATCTTGAGTTTCTGTTTGTATTTGTTGATTTTCAAAATTGAAGTTGATTTTAAGATTATATGCAAAACACCTGGGTTGACAATACATTTTTCTCCCATTTTGGAGTGGAGGAGAGTATCACTCATCTAGAAACAGATGTTGCCTCAGGCTGCTGAATGTCAAAGAACACCAAACTAAGAAAATGCTTTTCAGGCCTTATGTTTCTCTGCTGTATAGGTTTCTGTTAAGCGTGAAGCACAGATTTTAAAGTAGGGCATTGGGACATTGAGGGTTATATCTGAATTCTGGTATGTGGTAGAGTGAGAGAATGGAAATTTTCTACAACAATTTTATCTTCTATGACTGAGGTAATGTCAAAAATGTCTAGCTTTTGAATAGCGTGTAAAGAAGCATTTTTAAGTGATAAATACTAAAAGCAACTCTTTTTACATATATGAGTATAAATAACACTTGTCAGTTCTTAGTATTAATTTCCAAATATGATTGGATGCTGACTGTCAAATGTACCTAGCTCAATTTTGGAACACTGAAAGTTTGACAGCATAGTGGACAAAACACAAAAAGATTTTGTGTAATTTTAATCAGAATAAGTGCTTAACATAGTTAAGACATTTTATTGACTAGATTATAAAATATTTTAAATTGTATTTAATAATCAGCAGTTATTTTTGAATCTATGTAATATATATTCCAAATATTTGGAAGATGAGTACAGTGGGACCTGGGTTCAGGAACTTAATTCTTCCCATGACTAGTGGGACGAATTCTGCAGTCGGAATCACGGAAGGAGTTAAGGTCCTGAAGCCAGGGGTCACGTATTTTCTAATTCCTAATAGCAGAACTTAAAATTCAGCTGGCTTCTGAATTGCTCGGCTTGTAGCTGTGCATCTCTTTCTTTTCATTTAATATCCAAGTGCTATCTGTCGTGATCCTAGACAATAACTAATGGATTTGTGCTTTATTTTTATCCTGGATC
This sequence comes from Hydrochoerus hydrochaeris, assembly GCA_004027455.1. Taxonomy (NCBI): domain Eukaryota; kingdom Metazoa; phylum Chordata; class Mammalia; order Rodentia; family Hydrochaeridae; genus Hydrochoerus; species Hydrochoerus hydrochaeris. The sequence goes on from PVLA01009131.1 coordinate 62,259, forward strand.
TTCCTTAAGTAATCCGCAAAGGCGAAGGGAGTTCCAGACCCCACAGACATCCACCCAGCAGCGGAGCCCTCACCTCCTGCATCCCTTTATTCACGCGGCCACGCGGTAGGATGGTGAGTGTGCTGACCTGTCTTCTCACGGTTACAGTCGCAGACAGGCAACCGCTCTGTGGGACCCTCACGACTTCTTCAGACCCGGCAGCTTGGCGTCCTCCGCCCCGGGCTTGCTGGGGCTCCGATGTGCCGCCTCCCGGATCCCAGGGCGCCGGTTTGCCCTACCACCCTGGCTCTCTGATGACTGCAGGGAGGGTGGCGGGTTTTCACAGCGTCCCGATTTCCCGAGCTGGCTTGGCATCCGCTGGTAACTCCGTCCTCCTTGCAGGAGGCTGCCGCTCACTTCGCGGCCGGCCTCGCGGCAGCCCCTGAAACCTGCTCCTGCGCGCTTCTGCCGCCTTCCTCCAGGATCCCGCTTGTGGGGTGAAGCAGTTGGTCCCCTGCTTTTTAAGCTTGGTGTTAGGTGGAGCCACCGTAGGACCCTCTTGGGTGAGACCTGGAAACAGCGCCCAGGAAGCCAGGCCCTTCTGCGTACCCCCTCCCGCAGGGAAGGTGGAGGGGGGCCCTGCGCCCGGCCAGGGAGCCTGGCTTCTCCGCCCCAACTGGGCTGTGGCCTGTCACTGCCCCCTGTGCCTCCTGAGCCGTGGTCAGAGTGGCATGGCCAGGAGCGGCCCCTTGGCAGTTCCTTTTCCCGGGAAACTGCCCCTGCGTCCTGGTCCTGAGGGTCAGGCCGCTCCTCCCTCCCCTCCCCTCCCTCTCCTCCCCTCTTCCTCCTGTGGAGCTTCTGACTAGCGGTCCCTCTGCTTCCCATGGAGGGGAGGAGAGGGGAGGGTGCTTTGTAGGCCGCATCTGACCTCTGTGCACACAGCGAAGGGCCAGGCGGGACCTTCACCCTGCAGCACCTGTGTCTGCAACACAAAGCGGGGCCCAAAATCTGTGCCTTTAAAAATGTAGCACAAAAACAAGTAGCAAGAATATTCCCACGTGGTAATTTGTGGTAAAATGCTATTTACAGAACTGACTCCAGAAGAGGTAAAAAGCTGTACATTGGGTATCATGTTTTTCCAAAAGTACAATAAAGTAACTTTTCAGCTTTGAGGTTTGGACAAAAACATTTCAATCATATAGGCCACAAGTACTTTATTCTGAAAACCCAATTGTCCCTGCAAAGTGTCAGGAGCCGTAAATACTTGTGGAGCACTACAAGTCCAATCAGTCCCCCGCAGGATGCATGAGGGAAGTGGCCCACAGTCACCTGAGGCCTTCAACCGAAATTGGAAGCCGCTGCTCTGCTGGGAAGCCACCCTCGAGCTCTGCGCCTGCGACCACGCAGTGGTCTTGCGTCTCCAGTGGCTGTGGCCAGAGCCCACCAGCCAGTGTGCCGTGGAGAAGGAGGGTCCAGGGCTAAGCAGGAAGGCGCACAGGGGCAGCGTGGCCAGGGAGCGCGGGTCACTCACTGGCAGATCGTGGGTGTGGAGGGGCCCACAGAACCACAAACAAACGACAGAAGGCTGGACTAAAGCATCTCTTGAAATAGACTTATGGTGGGTTTTAGAGAAAAACGTACATGCATGAAAATATAAGAAGATTTTAAGTCTTCCAATCCTCATTATTAACCATTTTGAGGAGCATGATGCAGCTTAAAGCTCTTAATGCGCCAGAAAGTTTTATGAATGAAGGGATTATTTTTCAGTTTCGCTAAACTCATATTGTAGTTGCACCCCCACTTGGCATTATGTGCCCTCCACCGTTACTTTTATCATATTTGGCAAAAAAAAAAAATCATTTGGAAATGAGTTTTAAATTGATCCCCCTGACTGAGGGTGGGCTCTGCGGGGAGGTGAGGCCACTGTGTCCTGGGTTTGCAGCCTCACTGCCTGTGGGGACTCCTGTGAGCCGCATGGAAGAGCCCACGTGTGGAAGGGTAGGAAGCAGACTCGAGTCACCTTTATTCAGAAACCCTGGAAAAGTGTATTGTTTTTTGTTCGGGGGTCCGGCTGTGTCCCAGCAAAGCCATTATATTGGAAAGGAAATCCCGTCTCAGCGTGGGTGGCATGTGGAGGACTCCGGGAGGTCCTGAGGATGTGGCGAGGTCAGGGGTCACTGCGAGGCAGCCCAGTGCGGCCTTTCTGACGGTGGAACCTCTGCCACTGGCACTGATGCCAGGGTGCAGCCCCAGGCCAGCCCCGCGCGCCCCTGCGCTCTGCGTCTCCCCACCTGGGCTGTGTGAGAGCCAGGGATGCAGGAGCTGAGCTGGACCGGTCGGAGGAGAAGAGCTCGCGCCTCCCCTCTGTTGTGCAAGACCAGGAGCCGGATGCCTGGCCGCTCCTTGGGAGACCTTCTGGCCAGCCTTCCTTCTGGGCCAGGGCGGTAGCCAGGCTTGTAGGACACCGGGGTGCGTGTCCCTGGCCCCCTGCAGCCCCGTCTGCCTATAGGGACGCGCACCTGCTGTCCAGGGTGAGCCGGAGAGCCCCAGCAGCACTGCGGCGACCACCCCTCCTTCCAGGTCTCTGTTTCTCATTGCTTCCTGGCCTGGGAAAGAGTCAGGATGTTACTCACTGGCCATAGGGCCTCCAGCTGGAGCTGGAAATTCGGTTTTCTGTACACACACACACACACACACACACACGCACACACGTGTGCACACCCCCCAAATAATATAACTCATGTTCCACAGAGGTGATAGTTATGCATGTTTTAATGTGATTTGGGTTTGGTTTCACATTTGTTTCCTATGGAGAAGGTCGGATATTTTCAGTGCATTCAGGGATCTCTGATATAAGCCAGTAAATCAATGTCTGGTGAAAGGAGAAAACTAGGAAAACTGCTTACTGCAAATGGAAAATGCTGCAGTGACGTGACTCAGTGGCACAGCTGGGCACCACAGGGCACCCTTGCTGTGGCATTTGCAGTCCCAGCTCCAGGCAGAGGGAGAGTCTTTCTTGAGGTCTCTGTTAGATGTTGATTGAGGGAAGTATAGTATTTATATTCATTTTACATCTAAGTGACTCTGTACCCTTGTATTGTTTGTGTAGCTTAAGCCTGGGATATCAGGTCACAAGATGACAAATCTCCTACACGATTATTCAATATTAATTATGAAAGTTGAGTTACCTAAAATATGTATTTGAGTCTAAGAACTAAACTTTACTTGCAGGGAAATGAGATCATCACTTTTACAGTCCCGTTTTTAACATTTACCTCTTTCTGGTGCGATTTCCTTTTCAAGTAATTTAGAGATAGGAAAACTCGTTGTGTAGTGTGGGTCTGAACCAAGTGCCGTTCATTCCATGGGCTGCAGTTATGTTGCAGGACATCGTGTGTGGCAGACAGTGTGTCAGGAGACCTACACAGGAGTGTGCGGCGCTGGTGAGGGTGACGCTGTCCCAGAGACGCTCATACTCTGTTTGCGAGGGTCTGTGTTCAGGAATAGGGTGGGGACATACTCGGACTAGGGCTCCAGAATTTGAGGGTTGACAGTTCCCATCTTAAGCAAAAGGAAAAAGACCCAATCTGTTTCTCATGCGATAGATGATGGTCTGAATTAGTTTTATAAACATTGCCAGAACTGAGACATTTTGGTTATTGTTATAGTGCCAGCACAGTGGGGCTCCTGCATGCTTATTGCACCAGGACTTAGCTTTGCAAAGAGTTAATTCTGAAGGGTGAGACCCGAAGCATGCGTGACCCTCACACATCTTCCAGAAAGGAAGCAGAAGGGTGCTGAATCCTAGTGCACAGTATTTGTCTTCCAGTCCTCAGTGAAATCATTCCCACAAGCGATGACACAAACCTCAGGCCAGGATACAGGAAACCATAATTGCAGAAGGGAGGGACCCAGCATTCATAATATTTTGTCACAGGGTTAAGAGTTTGCTGTGCTCTTGGTGAGAAAATGGAGAGAAAATTTGAAAAGTATTTCCTTAATTTGAGATCACTACTAAAACCCAGAATGGAAAATAATGGCCTGGACCAAAATACTTAGAGGATAAATGGTTCCCTTGGCAGCTGGAGCAGGTGGCTCCCCTGCAGTGCTCTCCTCTGCCAGGCTGGATCCCAGACTTTTTTGAGACGTGCGGCTCTGTGGGAGACAGCAGCCCCGGGAGGGAGCCAGGTGTCCGGCTGGGCAGCAGCCTGCGGCTCTCAGCGCCCCCAGAGGTGTCTGAAGCCTCAGCTAGGGGAAAGGCGGATGGCAGAGCAGGAGACCCTGCATGATGCAGGGTGGGTGCGGGGATTCCCCTCTGCAAATCCCTGAGGATGGGTGTCGCTAGGGTTGGGGTGAGTGCATGTTGTTAACCCTTATGTAGGAAGGCCCAGGAAGTAAATGCTACATGAGAGAAAGAGCTAGAAAATTAGGGTGAATACTCTGCTCCAGAGGCCTGAAATGTTCTGTTTTCAACTTGCAGTGGGAGATGCTGGAACAGGCTGAGATTTCATCTGGGTGGCTCCTGCATGCAGGTCCTTTATTCTCTGCTGTCTCCTCTTGGTGAACATGAACTGTATGATAAAAACCAGAAATAGTGTATGCTCTCATTTACACTAAGTGTTCATTAATGTGCATCAAATACAAAGAGACAATTATCTTTTTTGATTCACTTTGACCAGCAGAGGCCAAAACAACTGATATCATGTCCGGTTTCCATCTCAGTATTCTAAGTATTATGTATTTTTGATGACACATCTGAAACTTAAACTTTAATTGAGAATAGTCCAATCAACAGTTTCTAGTGACTCTGTAGTAAATGAATAAGTAGATGGGAACTTTATCTGTGTACCTGCTTGGTATGATGCTTCACACACCCAGATACCTGGAGCATGCAGAAGAACTGAACTCGCTGTGATGAAGTAGCTAAATTTCCTTGTTCTGTGGAGACTTTGGTTAAACCTGCATAGTAGAAAAGTTGAGAGATGCAAGCACTTTTAGAATTATCATTCTGAGACTCACAGAAATTTTCTTGTATAATAAACAACTCCAGCACTGAACTTGTCCAATTTTCTTCTTCTCACTTGCTTCTTAGATTAAGAAAATGATTCTGACAAAATCTGTGGAGGTGATCAATGGGGATGATTGAATACATAGGCAGGAGGGTGAATCACACACAGTAAAACCAAGCATACACCAGGGTGGATCTTTAGTGAATGTTCAGTTTACAGAATCAGAATGCTAAGGGCCTTAATTAGAGGATACTGAAACCCACAAATGAGGATTAACTGTTTCCCAATTACCCCTGCAAAGGAAAGGCATTTATGCTTTCTTGGTGGACATTTGGACCTTCCAAAGTTATTTTCTGCTCTTGTTCAATGGCTCTTCGGGAAATGTAATTGCCTGCAGCATCCTTGGTCAGTGATTGGACAGGTTATTTTGTTTTATACCACCTGAACTTCCCCAGCCTCAAGATACATTTGTAATCTTCACTGATTTCCTTCTTCAAAATTCTCTTTTCCCAGATCCAGAGGCTGGTTTACCTCATCATTCAGTGCAAGCCTCAAATCTGTGTGTCTTCTCCAAGCTCCTCCACCTCAGGAAGCAACTCTGCTCACTCTGTCTCGTGTTTTGTCTGTTTCACCCACTGCTGTTTATTCAGCGCGTAGATGTTGGGTGTCTGCACTATGCCAGACCATGACGCAGAGGCTGAGGAAAATTCATCAGAGAAAAGAGATAAGGCTTTGCCCTCCTGGAACTGTTGGCTTTCACTCTCCTACAAGACGGCAGTTCTGTGACAGCAAGGACCTTGTCCTCCCTGTTCCCCATTGTCCAGCCCATTCCCAGGACTGTGTCCATCTGTGGGCACTTCACTCACTGCTGGGCGAGTGACTCCACTTCGTGGACATCCTTATGACATTTCCATATATCTCTACTTTCCTGACTCAGCTGAGCCCAGTGCTACCTGCTGCTTTAAAAAGCAGTAACAGCAGACTCAGAAGGTGCAATAATATATGAAGTGTGATCAAAACGTGCAGGAAATTGTTTAAATTTTTTTTGTACTGGTGATCCAACTCATGACCTCATACTTGTCAGGCAGGTGCTTATGCTGCTGAGCTAAATCCCCAGCCCAAAATGTTTAAATTTTAAAATTAATTGATTATGATAAAAGACTCTTTGGATTAATCCACCTGAAGAGACTCCCCTCACTTCAAATGCACTTATGCCATCATCCTTACAAATGTTGGAAGTGGATCTGGGAGTCCTTTTCTTGTGAATACACTCGTGCTGTGGCGGCTGCCCTGAAGTCCTGAATTGACCCCAGGTGTTTACCTTTCATGCTCCTTTGACCTTGGGGAAGGGCAGTGTGAGATCTGGTGGACCAGATGGATGACGACTCAGCATCATGTTTTCACAAGCTGCCTTTCTGTTGGATGGCACTTGGCAGCAGTATTCACTGCATTTTTGATCACCCTTCATTGGGGCACTGGGAAAGAGAACTTCCAGAAATGCTTTGGAATGATGGGATAGGTGAGGAGAATATTTTAAGGGGGGAGTAATGGCAGTATGTCTTTCACTGTGTCACATATTCCCATGCATTCAGTCATACCTTGCACATTGGGGAAATGAGAATTTCTTTAGCAAATGGTTTTGGGATAAGTAATATCCATACACAGAAGAATGAAACCAGACTCCTATCTCTTACCATGCTTAAAGACTTAAATGTAAGATATGAAGCTATAAAATGACTGGAAGAAAACATTGAAAATGCGTAGGGACAGTGGTCTGTGCCAAGAGGTTTTGGATATAAACTCAAGTACAAACAATGAAAGTAAAATTGACAGTTGAGATTATATCAAACTAAAATGCTTCTGCATAGTAAAGCAAGTGTTCAATGGAAGGAAGAGAAAAACTACAGAGCTGTGAACAATGCATCTGACAAGGGATTAATAGCTAAAATATATGAATAATGCAAAAAGCTCATTAGAAAAACTAAACAGTCCAATAAAATAATGATAAAATGATTAAAGAGTAATAGATTTTTATTGATAAATTTAGTGATTTAAAACAATGCACATGTAGGCAGATGTGATGGTACAAGCCTGCAGTTTCACACTGGGAGCTGAGGCAGGAGGGTCACAAGCTGTAGTCCAGACTGGGCAAATGGAAGATGTAGCCAGACCTGTGTCAAGACAAAATGTACAAAAAGCCTTGGGGATGTAGCTCAGTGCAAAGATTTGGACTCAATTCTCACTACCGCAAAATGAAACGTAACATCAATGCACAGTACAATCTGTTGGCTTCAGTGGTCAGGGGCCGGCCACTTAGGCCGCGGCTGCGCTCCGGCGTCTCTCACACAGAGGGCTGAGGTAGGAGCCAGGGCGGGCCAGTGGGAAACCCCGCTGAGAAAGCTGGGCTTCTGTGGTGACTGGGGGGAGAATTTGCTTCCCTGTGTGTCACTGAAGTGAGTCCTGGGCTTGGCGGGGCTGCCGGGTCCTGGCAGCCCGGGAGCCCCGAGGGGCAGCGCCTGACCTTGGGGTTGAGGCCGACCTTCTCCTTGGACTCGTTGCTGGCTGCAGGCCGGGCCTGTGGTGGCCGGCACCAAGGGTGGAAATCACCCAGCCAATAAATCTGGGGTGCCAGGGCACCAAGCATGCCCGGCGCCCCACCCCGGCAGTCACGGCACCTGCAGCTTCATGGTTTAGTCTGATTCCGGATGAAACAGCGAGATGCAAGCGGGAAAGGGCGGCTGAGCGGTTCCTCCAGGCCTGGGAGGTGGTTTTGCTCAGTGAGGTGCTCGTGAAGCATCTGCAGGCTAAAACTGGGGGCCGCGGGAACCTAAAAGGCCACTCGCAGGCGTTTCTCACCAGGGCCCCATTTCTTACCCTCCTTGCAGGAAGCATTCCCGCTGACCTGCAGTAGATGGCCCAGCGTGCTGCCAAAGGGCCCGCCTTGCCCCACACGTGGGCCCACGCAGGTCCCCAGGGCTGAGATCCGCGCGGGTGTCGGGAGAGCTGGGATCTGCACGGTGGGACCGACTGGGGGCAAAACCTGGTGATGTGCACCGCTCGGACTGGAGAAAATTGAAGATGAGATGACAGGACCCCATAAACTGAATCACCAGACCTGAGTGAGAAAATGTCACGCTTGGTTATGAAAATAGGAGCATAAGATGCAGAGTGCGCGGCATCTAGAACCAGAAATTCAAAGGCAAAATCACAGTAACTGTGACAGTGCAGCTGATAGTCACAGCAACTTCGTAAAATAAGGAGAACCATTAAACTTCAGGGCTTTAACAGCACATTTCTTTGTGTTTTGTAAAGCTCATAAAAATCAGGAGGAATGGATTTTGACTTATTCAAAAGAAATGTAAATAAAATAGGTGACCAGCCCTATTCTTTATAGGTAACTCCTCTCACAGCTCAGTGTGAAACTCTGGAAGATGGAGATCCCCTTGTTGTTGTTGTTGTTGTTTTTTAACCTGGAACCGAACTTAGGACCTTGTGCTTGCCAGGCAGGTGCTGTGCTGCTGAGTTACAGCCCCAGCCCACAGGCCCCTGAAGACTGGCTACTTTTCAGTGTGACATCCTTGACCCAGCCTGTACATGAAGGAGCGTTTCAAAAAGTGATAGCGGCAAAATTTTTTCCAGTTTTGGAAAAAAAATACAAGCCAAGAATGTAGGTCTTGTAAAATCATTAAGATTCATCAAACAAAGACTTTTATGATGAATAATTTATATGGATTTATACTTTAGATTTGATAAATATAGGTAAAAAATATCTGAGAGTAACAGCAGTATAACATAAACCCTCACTGGTAAGAAATAATTAAGATTATCTGATTTGGAGTCATTTAAAAATTTCCAAAGCTTACCTGAAGACAATATATCAAAAAGGTTGCAGCAAATTGTCTGGAAAATAGAGTGACTAAAAATGCAGAATTCTTATATGCATTGACAGGAAAATATAAATCTAAAGAAGATGTAAAATTAAACCCAGAACCAAAACTTGCTCACACATTATTAAAACAAATCATAGTGTAATTAAATGACCTTCAACTGATAAACCAACAATATTCTGATGAAAACTAATAAGCTAATAAAAATGTATTTTTTCACCTAAATAAATAATGCTGTCAAATAACTTAAATAAATGGTAAGTTAAAATATACTGACTACTTTAAAGTATACCTTTCTAATAGAAAGTTTGCATCATCTCAATGAGTACTAAACCAAATAGTACTACTGTCTTAGTCACTTTCTTGTCACTGAGATGCAGCCCCAACACCCACACTTTAAAGGAGGAACTGTTTATTTGGAAGAAACAGCATGGCAGGGAAAAGCTGTCCATCACAGCAGCCAGGAAGCAGAGAAACCAGTGAGGAGCTGGGAAGGGAGATAAACCTTCCAGGTCACTGTCACCATGGTGATCTGCCTTCCCCACCTGGGTCCCACCTCCATACAGCAAATCAGCTGCAAGTCTGCCACACCCCATCACTTCCCAAAAGTGCCACCTATGAGAGCTTGAGTCCCTTGGGGACACCTAGATATAAATCACAACGTTCTACCCCTGGCCCTCAAAACACTCATGTCCATCATCCTGCAGAGTGCAGTTAGCCGAACTCTCTGAGTCATCATAGTCTCCATGGTTCTAGCATTGCTGAAAAGTCCGGTCCAGTGTCTCCCGAGTCTCAGTGCCAACTCCATAAAAAACAAAAAAAACTTAAACACTTCCAACATACAATAGCACAGAATAAACACTGACATTCTAAAAGGAGAAAAAGGGAGACAGAAAGAAATGGGACCAATACAGTAAGGAAACACAGCAAGGCAAACATCAAGCCCTGTAACTCTGTGTTCTGCACCTGGGCCAGGTTAGGGTGAGAGAACTCTGGATGGCTTGCGTGGCCCTGCCCCTGTGGCCCTTCTCCTGCAGGCTCTGTGACATCTCTCTCAACTAAGCTTCACTCACTGCTTGGAGTTTTTTTTCAGATTTTCCACATTCCTGGCCTTTTCAACTTCCTTGGTTCTCAGCTTCATTTTGGCTTTGTTTTCATAGCTTCGCGCTTTGCCATCTCGGGGCACTGTCTGACCTCCTAATCTGTTTCCAAAATTTGACTGAAAGCCTCACTAACCCTACAACTCTTGCATTCTGCATATCTGTAAAACCAACACCGTATGGATGACAATGAGATCAGTCGCCAGCTGGAGCAGTATATGGGCCCCATTGAATTACAGCTTCAGAGGCTTTTGGATGGGAGGGCTAAGCTCCAGAAATTTGTTTCCTGAGTAAGCAGTTCTGTTCAGGGTTCTTTTCAAAGCAGTCTTTCACTTTTGCAACTTCCAGTTTTTTAGCCTGGGGTCTTGCTGCTTCCTTCTAGTCCAGAAAGGCATCTTTCTTATTGTCCTGCTATAAAGTTCTTTTTAAAACTGACATTTTCAGCAACCAAGCTCTACTTTTCTCCAGCTGTACAGATCCTTTCTTTCTGGAAAAAGTGAAAAATTTTTAAATGAAGTTTTTGCTACCATTTCTCAGTGTAGATCTTGCTAAGAGCAGAAAACATTTCCCATGCCACAGCCCAAACATTGAGCTACCTTTAAATTTCTAATGCCAGATTAATTAGTCTGCCACCCCTAATCTCAGTCTCCTTCAAAGTCTAAAGACATGAAAACAATTTAGACACATTTTCAACCAGAGCGTAGCACACATAGTCTTAAATCCAACGACTAGTGGAGTCCTTGTTAGCAGCAGAAACCTGTTGAGCCTGATCTTTACTGTCTGCCTTGCAGCAGAAACCTGTTGAGCCTGATCTTTACTGTCTGCCTTTCGGTCAGCATTTTGGTCCTTTGAACTTTGACCAGAAGATCCCAGGAAGCTTGGCTTATTGCATTCTAGGGATGCTTCTCCAGCTGGCATCTCCAAACCTTTCAAAACTCCTCCTGTGAGCCATTTCCCAAAACCTCGGAACCGCACAGTCAAGTTTATCCATACAATGACCCCACTTTTGGTACCAAATTTCTTTTAGCCATTTTCTCATTGCTGGGATAATACCTAACACCTACAATGTAAAGGGAGAGTGGTTTATTTGAGCTTGTATTTCAGTCCATGGTTAGCCAGAAAAAACAGCACAGCTGAGGAGCATGGGGCAGGGCAATTTACTCACCTCAGGGGCTTCAAGAATCCCAGAGAGAAAGGAGGAGTGTGAAGGGAGGTAAACCCGTCTAGGTCTTTCCCCCAGCAATCTTTCCCCTGAGCAGAGCCTCCTCTTGTCTGCCAGTCAGCAACAGTGCCCCCAGCACATGAAGGTAGCAGGAGACATCTTGATATAATGCACAGCTAGACAGGAGAACCTTTGTTGATGCAGTTTATAAGCAAAACTGACTTTCAACTCTGCTGAAACCTTGATGACACCGGAGAAAGCAATGACCCTGTGTTTATCACTGATGGTACTTTGACTGCATGGGACACCAGGAAATAACAACTTGGGAAGAAATAGGAATCTCAGAAATGATTTCATGATAATGGCTAACTAAAATAGCAATATTGAAGGCTGTTCTTTACAATGGTCACTGGAGAAAAAGGAAGACAGTTTTGGGGCACTATTTAATTTGTAGTGATTGGTTAGACTCTGAAGTCTAATTTAAAAGGCAGTAATGTTTGTTACTAATACCAAACACCACAATACAAACTCACACTGAAGATGACATCACTCAGGGAGCCATTAAAATGAGACACATGATTATCACACCGTTGTTGGTTCCCCCCTCTTCACTCTGCTGTGGTTGTGGTCATTGCTGTGTACTAGTCACAACTGTTCAGCAAGTGTTGCAGAGTAATTGATCAGAGAAAGACCTGTGACCTACACTGATCCCAAGGAATGAAGCCTCCTGTTTTAAATCCAGAATGTCAGCTAAGTACCTTGGGGGAACCTGGTATTGTCTTAGCCAGGTCATTGGTAGGCCTGACACCAGCTGGAAGATTAAAGACACAAAAAGGTCAGGCGGGAGCAGAGATAGTGGCAGAGGAAAGTGTCAAGGTGCATCTGGAGTCAGTTAAACTTCCATGTGCTAAGTAGGAAGAAGGGCAGCATGTGGAGGAGAACGCAAATGGGGCTTTCTGTCATTTGCAAAAAATATCCTCACATTTCAAAAATGCCTTTGAGACACTAAGAGAACAATGTTGGAGGTGAAGACTGGCACCCAACATTTCTTTCATTTTCATTGGGGATAGTCCTCAATGTCACACAAGTAAGTATGTTTGCCTTTGCTTATCCATAAGTTTGGATTTTGAAGATAGTATCACATTATTTGGTGACCTCAAGTACATGCAGGTTTTTATATTGGTCTTTCTCATAAGATAAATTCCATGAAGACAAATAGTTGAGTTCATAGAGATGCGTGTTTGAAAAACTTCATGAAATGGTTAAACCAACTTCCAGAAAAATGGTATCAGGTTATGCTCCAATAGCAGAGTTCATATCTGGGTCAGAAGCTGGATTTATTAAATCTTTTAAAAATTTCAACATTGTTACATAAAGACATCTCATTTTTTATTTGTACTCTTAATTTGTTAATAAACTTGCCTTTTATATTAGGTATTTTAAAATATTTTTTCACCTGCTTTTCAGGTTACCTTGGCAACATGTACATTTCCTTTTTGGCTTTTATTGTACAGTCAGTGCTATAAAATTTGAGTTTTGTAACTTTTTAGCATTTTAGATAAGTTTGTGTTTTTACTTTATTTTTTAAAGTTTGTAAAATTTGTAGATTTTCAGTTCATATAGTTTACAATCGTCCTGGGGGACGGTTCCGTGTATGTATCTCAGCACTTTTCCTTCAATGTCTTTCTCTGTCTCCCTTTCTCCCCTAGGTCCCTACCCCACTCTCCCTTCTTGCTGGTGCTCTCTGTCTTAGCACCTCTCATGGGCTATAGTGGTTCCATTAACTGGGGTTGTTATGTTTCCATATGTGGCAAATCTTCACTCTTACTTCCCCTCCCCTCCTCCTCACTCCTCCTTATTGCTTTGGTCCACGTCTCTGGTGTAAGTGACCTGTCCCCTCATCTCTTCCTGTCCATCCATTATCATTCTCTTTCTTTGTACTTTGCCACACTCAAAGGAGATACTATGTGGTATTCAAGCTTGTGTGTGGTGTTTTTCACTCAACATTATATTTTCCAGGTACATCCATTTTCCTACAAATGTCTCAAAGTTGTCATTCTTTATAGCTGAGTAGTATTCCTCTCATCTATCTATCTATCTATCTATCAATCAATCAATCATCTATCTCAAATGTTCTTTATCTAATTGTCTGTTGATGGGTTTATAGGCTGCTTCCAGGACTTAGTATTATAAGTTGCAGCACCCAGAATTTTCCACATGACTTTGGAGGTAACTGAGGGGCATGTGGTGGTTGTGGGTGGGAGTCTCAGGGGTGAGGGAGTCTGGCAGGATGGCAGTGATGGAAGCCCTAGGGATGCTGAAAGCTGGTTTCCCTTTCATGTCTTATGGCAAGTTGTCTTGTAAACACAGAGAGATTTCACTTCAAAGAAAACTCTTCTCTCCTTGCCACTGCTATTTTCCTGCACACCTTGATCATCTTTTGCTAACGATATTAAATATTTACTGGTGTTGCACATCAGTGGGAATTATTAGTGATTGACTACAGCTATAAACCGTAAAATATTCATTAGCCAGCTTTAAATTATTGATTGATACTACAGACATACAGGCACTGTAACGGAACAAAAGTTTAGCATCTTTCTGTGTTGACAAAGGTGAAGTAGAAACGCTTGGGTCCTATTCTTTTTGCTTATTATAGGAAACTGACAGAAATAGTAAGCTGTGTCTTATTTCTTTTGGTGAGGTCTTAACAAATATAGAGCGTGCTGCATGAAAGACTTAGAGGTAAAACAATCTAATAACCACAAATGATATGTGATGCCTTGAGCCAGGATCTATTTTGTCACTTTCGGTGCCCCTATCTGCATGGTCCTTTGGACAGCCTCAGGAAGTAGACTATTATTATTTATTATATTCTTTTTCCTGAGGGAGAAATTGAAGCACAAAGAGGCAAGAACAAGTCCCAAGAGCACAAACACTGAAGGTGGTAATTCTGGGACTCAAGGAGAGGCAGCCTGGCAGCAGAGCCCGGCTGTAGGCAGCCACAGCAGAGGGCCCGTTGGTCATTGGAGATGGAGACATCGGGAGCCTGGGAGCAAATGCATGCCTAGGACAGCCTTTCTCGAAACTGAGCCAAGGGACTTTTCTAGTGAAACGTGGAAGATTCCAGCTATTATCAGTCCTAGCAGAAGAAAGGACATATCTTTTTCACTCACTCTGCAGTTGATGGGCATCTTGGTTGTTTCCAAGATTTAGCTATTACTAATTGTGCTGCTATGAACATGGGGGCACATATATGACTCTGATATGAACTTTTCAGTTCTAGGAAAATACCCAGGAGGGGAATAGCTGGATTGAATGGAGTTTCCAACCCTAGTCTTCTGAGAATTCTCCATATGGATTTCCACAGTGGTTGCACCAGTCTACATTCCCACTAACAGTGGAGCATTGTTCTTTTTTCCCTGCAGCCTCACTGACATTGGTTATCAGTTGATTTTTGATGACAGCTATTCTGTCTGGAGTGAGGTGAAATCTCAATGTTTTAATTTGCATTTCTCAAATGACCAGTGATGGTGAACATTTCATCATGTATTTATTTGCCATTTGTATGTCTGCATCTGAGAACTGTGTGTTCATCTTAGATGCCCATTTTTGGAGAGGGTCTTTGAATTTGGGGGGCTTGATGTTTTTTAACTCTTTATATGTTCTTGATATAAGTCCTTTGTCTGAGGGGATGCTGGCTAAAATTCTTTCCCACTCTGTGGGTTTTCTTTTCACTTTGTTAGTGCAGAAACTTTACAATAATATGAGATCCCCCAGTTGATGATTCTTTGAAGTGTTTCCCTTGCAGTTTGCGTTTTGTTCATAAATTCTCTGCCTACCCCTATGTCTCCAACACTTCTACCTACCTTTTCTTCCAGTAGATTTAGTGTTTCTGTTTTAGTATTGAGGTCTTTGGTCCATTTAGACTTTAGTTTTGTGCATGGTGATATGCATGGATCTAGTTTCAGTCTTTGGCATGTGGAGAGCCAATTTTTCCAACACCGTTTATTAAAGAGGCTGTCCTTCTTGCAGTGGACATATTTAGCCCTTTTGTCAAATATCAGGTGGCTGAGTGTCTTTGCAGTTGTGCTTGCATCTTCTAATCTGTTTCATTGATTCTCAGGTCTATTTCTTTGCCAGTATCGTGCTTATTTTATCACTGTGGCTTTGTAGTATAGATTCAAGTCAGGAATTGAGATGCCTCCTGCCTTGCCTTTGTTGCCCAGAATTGCCTTTACTAGTCTAGGTTTCTTCTGTTTCCAAATGAATTTTAGAAGTGTTTTCTCTAGATCTGTGAGGTATGTCAATGGTATTTTGATTGAGATTGTGTTAAATCTGTATAACACTTTTGGGAGTATGGTCATTTTCACAGTGTTGGTTCTTCCTAGCCAAGAACAAGGAATATCCTTTCATTTTCTAATATCCTCTTCAATCTCCTTTTTCAGTGTAGTATAATTTTCAGCATATAGGTCTTTTACATTTTTAGTTAGGTTGATTCCTAAGTATTTTGTTTTTTTAGATGTTATTGTAAAGGGCGATATTTCCATAATTTCTCTCGGTGAGTTTTTTGTTTGTGTACAGGAATGCTATTGATTTTTGAGCATTGACTTTGTATCCAGCTACACTGCTGAACTTGTTTATTACCTCTAGTAGTCTTTTAATGGAGTTATTTGGGTCATCTATATAGAGTATCATGTCATCTGCAAATAGTGATAATTTAACTCCTTTCTTTCTTACCTTTATTCCTTTTATTTCTCTCTCTTGTCTGATTGCCCTGGCTAGTGTTTCCAGAACTATATTGAAAAGGAGTGGTGATAGTGGACATCCTCATCTTGTTCCTGATTTTAAAGTGAAAGCTTTCAGTTTGTGTCCATTTAGTATATTGTTGGCTGTTGGTTTGTCTTTATAAGGTTGAGGTAGACGCCATGTATTCCGAGTTTCTGAAGGGTTTTTATTATGAATATGTGTTGGGCTTTGTCGAAAGCTTTTTCTGCATCTATTGAGATGACCATGTGGTTTTTGTTTTTGGCTCTGTTGATGTGGTGTATTACATTTATTGATTTGCATATGTTAAACTATCCCTGCATTCCTGGAATGAACCCCACTTGGTCATGATGTATAATCCTGTTGATGATTTGCTGCATTCTATTTGCCAGCATTTTATTGAGAATCTTTGCATCAATGTTCATTAGTGAGATTGGCCTATAGTTCTCCTTTTTGGTTGGGTCTTTCTCTGGTTTTGGTATCAGAGTAATACTTGCCTCCAGGAATGATTTAGGGAGGATTGCTTTCTTCTCAATTTCATTGAAGAGTTTAAGGAGTATTGGCATGAAATCATCTCTAAATTTCTTGTAGAATTCAGCTGTGAATCCATCAGGACCTGGGCTTTTCTTTGTTGTTAAGTTTTTAATTACATTTTCAATTTCAGAGGCTGATATTGGGTTGAATCTTTTGAATTTCCATGGGATCTGTCATAATTTCCTCCTTTTCAGTTCTTATTGCTTGAATTTGGGGTTTTTCTTGATAAGGTTAGCTAGTGGTTTGTCAATTTTGTTTATTCTCTCAAAAAACCAGCTTTTTGATTCATTAATTATTTGTATTGGTTTTTTAGTTTCAATTGCATTGATTTCTTCTCTAGTCTTTACAATTTCCTCTCTTCTATGAGCTTTGGGTTAAGCTTGCTCTTCTTTTTTTAGGAGCTTGAGGTGGTGCATTAGTCTGTTTATTTGTGCTTGTTCTGTTTTCTTGATATGACAATTTATTGCTATATATTTTCCTCTTAATACTGCTTTCATTGCATGCCACAGATTACAGTATGTTTTTGTATTTTCATTGAATTGTAGGTATTGCTTCATTTCTTCTTTAATTTCATTTGTAGTTCACTGGTTGTTCTAAAGGTTGTTATTTAATTTCCATGT